>JAHHZJ010009860.1:0-87012 GCA_021437245.1 Aegilops speltoides
TTGATGTCATATGCTCTGAGGTTGTCGAATGTGAGCCTCAAGTCGCACTAGAGTTTCGGCGGTTTGGTTTTGCGACTCGCGCTCTATCCCTCCGTTTTGCCGTCCGGGTGGCGATATACGTATCATGCACGATATGTTCGCCGGCTTTTAATCCGAAGGGCATCGTGTTAAGCGAGAATGGTCCATATGGAGTGATGAATGTCATTGCGGCTTGTGCCTTCCGCCATCTTAATTTGATGGTATCCGGAGTATCGTCGAGGAAGCACAATGAATCGTGTCCTCGATGCATCGATTATCGTCGATGCGGGAGGAAGGGATCCTTTGGGCAAGCCTTATTGAGGTCTTTAAAATCGGCGCGTAGCGGCGAGATTTATCCTTCTTTGGTACCATTACCGGGCTTGCTAGCCAATCCGGATGTTTGATACCTCGATGAATCCGCCTCCAACATTGGCTAGCTCTTCTCCCATTGCCTATCTTTTGGGTTAGGAAAATCGTCGAAGAGCCTATTTGACGGCTTGAATCCTTTTAGGATGTTTAGGCTATGTTCTCCTAATCTGCGTGGGATTCGGGCATATCCGAGGTGCCGGTAAAATGTCCCAATTTTCGAAGGAATCCTCAGATCTGGCGTCTACATCGAGTTCAATTGTGTCCGATGGAGGCCATCTTTGTTGGTCGTTGGATGGACCTAGAATTTTACTATTTCGTCGCTGGTTTAAAGGAGGTGGACTTGGATCTCTTATCGAGTATCACATCGCCCTATTCACCGTGAGCAGCGCGTGAGTTCTTCTAGCTAGGGCTTCGGATAGTGCCTCCGGGGCTAATCGGCGTCTTGTTTTGTGGCAGTGCTATATGCAGGTCGATACGAGAATGATTATTCCACGGCCCGACATTTTGAGCTTCATGTACCTGTAATGGGTGCGGCTTGAAAAATTGTGAATGCCTCTCGTCCTAGTATAGCGTGATATCCTGTTGAGCAGGGCCACTTGGAGCGTGACTTCTTGGATCTATAATTGTCCGTGAGCGAACACCACATCAAGTGTGATTTTTCTGCTGAGCGCTTCCCTGGGATTATTCCTCTGAAGGTTGTGTTGCTTCGCTCAATGCGGCTCCAATCTATTTCAATTTTGAAGGGTTTCCTCGTAGATGAGGTTTAATCATTGCCGCCATCCATGAGGACCTTTGTAAGTCGAAATCCATCCACTATTGGACTACATACCGGTCGGTGGTGCTCGGGCCGTTGAATTTAGGTTCGTCATTGGCGTTGAAGGTGATGGCGATGTCGCTCCATGGATTTGTTGTTGCTACTTGGTAGTCTTGGCGATTTGTTCTTTTCGCATATTATTTGATCCGAAATCTCGGTTGATACCGTCGGTATTGTTGGAGTGGTTTTCGGGGCTAACTCCTCTCCACGCCCCCTAATATCCATGCTCGAAGGCTATGTGTTGGGGCGGTGCCTTCTTCTTTGTGAATTTTGAGGTCCCTAAGCCATCCCTCGATCAGTTCCGTACCCTCTATGGGGTTTTGCTTTTGATTTTGTGGAGTGCACAGTGTAATGCACCCTTTTGTTGCCGACTAGGGTTATATTGGGGCGGATTGTCCCAAAATTTATTTTGGTTTGGCTCTCCATCGCCATCTTCGTACTATGGGCGAAGTCGTAGCGTGTTATTTCCGCGGTGGCGGTGTTCAATTCCTTCCATGCAATTATTGCAAAAATTGAGATTCGTTTTCTTCTCGGAGTCCTTTATCCTCCATAACCGGGAGAATCGGCGATGTGATGTCTTGTTCTGCGGGCTCTTGCGGATTAGAGATAGATCGCATATTGCGGGGTGGGTGGAATTAAGTCCGGAACCCTACATCTCAAGGCTCGGGCGGGAAGTTTCCAAATTTGGAAGCATGGATTGTTGGGCGTTGTCCAGCATGCCGATGCGACTTTAAGTTGTCTCGTCGTCCTCCCTCAGGGAATCCGGCATGGAGGTGGACATGGATATTTTCAATCGGGAGATGAGTCGCGCATTGTTCCTCTACCTCGCGTGGTGGGTGACTGGGGAAGTTAATCTCTCCGGTCGGTTTTAACCCAATCGATTGTAGTCTATAGTGACTCCCGAGGGGTCACGATCAAGTTGTTGTGAGGGAGCTCTATTGGATCAGCTCGGCAAATCGGTGGCGTGAAGATTGCTTTGGCGACGAAAGTCATTGTTGAAGCGGTGGCGGACGGGGTCATAAGAAAACCACCTAGCCGTATAGTTTGGCGGCCCAAAGCTCCTTTAAACCGTCTTTGAAGGCGGAAAAGCATCCTTCCTATCGGCTGCGACATAGAGAACTCGAATAAAACCAATTGGGTGTCAAAAGGCGGATCTGGGTGGGGGTCCCGGGCGTCTGCGGATAGTAAGGAAAAGGGACACGATGGTTTACCCAGTTCCCTCTTGATGGAGTAAAACCTCGTCCTACTTGATTAATATTGATGATGTGTATTACAAAGTGGATCTACCACGAGATCAAGGGGGCTAAACCAAAGCTAGCCTATGGTATGATTGTTGTAATGGAGGTTATTCCCCTCGGACTAAAGCCCTCGGTTTATAACACGGGAGGGCTAGGGTTACCATCGGTTACAATGGTAGGAATCTACATATCCGTTGAAGCTTCCCAGAAGAAAAGTCCCATGGACAGGGCAGTCTTCAATCTTGTATCTTAAGTCTTGGAGTCCGTGGACGATGATAGTCGGCTGTCCGGACACCCCTAGTCGGGACTCCGAGTAACATTTGCGATGCCTTGGCCTATTTCCCCTTGCAGAAGAAACAAGGACCTTGCATGGGGGCCCCCTGGCCCCTTTTCTCGATTGTCAGGCTTCGACGGGCTCCTCGTGAGGTGGTTGCCTTGATTCTCCACCTCCTCCGAGCTTGATGAGGCTGCTCGAGGAAGCTTCTGTCGTCCACCTCGCGGGTTTGGCCCCTGGGGTTTGGTTAATGGTTTGGGCTGCAGGGCCCCCGGCCACCCGGGAGGCGGCAATCACGGGGCCGTCGTTCCCAAGCAGCAGGCATGACCAGGGGCTCTTCCTCCGGTTGTCGTTTGCCGCTACCCCTCCCCTCCACCTCCACCACCTACACCCCGGTACCCACATTTCACATTGCCGGGCCGGACCTCATGAGGCGTGCGTGAAAGGGATTTGCAAACCTTATTGGGAGATGGGCATGTGCCATGGGCAATGTGCACCTCCCAATAGCGGCATCTCTCGTTGATGGGGGCCTATCCCACCGATCAAGGTGGCGATCGTGCCGACACAAGGAGATCGCCCGCTGCCACGCCCACTTGTCGCGGACCTCATCAATGGCGGAGGTACCGTGGACTCCCTAAGTGGGACACCGGATCTTGGCGAGCACAATCTATCCGACAAATCGTTCTTTGGCGGTGGTGCTCAGCCCGCCCGCCCGCGTCGCTCGCTAGCCCTCCCGGCCATGTAGCGTAGGCTGGTCCGCATACCGATGCCGACACCATCCTCGTAGCCTTCCCGCCCGCCCGCTCTGATGGCGAGGAGGAGGAGGCTGGTGAGCGGGTCATTGAGGACTCCTCCACACCTAGCGAGGCCCAATGGCGGGGACTCGAATACATGATATCCTCTCCGACGTGATGCGCCACCCGGAGTTCGGCGTCGTGATGAAGGAGGACACCATGGAGGGCGTGCAACAGCGGAGGAGGAGGAGCATGTCGGTGTCAAAACCGGCAGATCTCGGGTAGGGGCCCAAAGTCTGTATGTCTAAGGACTAATGGTAACTATGAAAAAAGGACACAGTGTTTACCCAGGTTCGGGCTCTCTTATTGGAGGTAAAACCCTACTCCTGCTTGATTATATTCGAAGGGTATAGGGGTTACAAGAGTTGATCTACCACTAGATCGTGTTGGCTAACCCTAGATTAGTTATCCTAGCAATGTTGTGTTCCTGCCTCCGATCTAACCCTCTGGTTTATATAAACACTGGAGGGGCTTAGGGTTGTACAAAGCCAGTTTTACAGAAAGGAAATAACATATCCATACACCTATACTTGCCATCCACGCATACGAGAGTCCCCACCGGACACGAGAGGTGACCTTCTGCCTTGTTTCTTGCGCCCATCAGTCCAGACCCATATTCAATAGACCGCACCGAGGACCCCTAGTCCGAGACTCCCAGAGTAGCCTGAACCATTCTTCAATGATGATGTGTTCAACATGCAGATTGTCTTCGGGTTTGCAAAGGCGGGTTCCTTGAATAGTACACATCGGCTTTTCTTGTAAAAGAATTGTATCCGGCTTTTCATAATGAACACAACCCTTAGCCACGAAGGATATAAAAAAATAAGAATGGTGTCTTTTACTGACAACTTTTTTTGGCGAAGCGTCAGACTTGACCCTTCGATGTTTTGAATCGTTTTACACCCCGCGTTTCATGTTTCGAGGCCCAGCCCCATTGGCCCGTCCTGTCAAAACAAAGATCATGCCCACTTAATACGGGATTGCTCATCAATAGAATTTGGGTAATCTAGCCGTTTATGGCGCACACTTTCATTGGGAATAGGCGAGCTTCAAGGCGCAAGTGGGGGGACGGTTGGCATTTTTACCGCCTATAAGAGGGCAATAGATTTCTCTTTTCCTGCCCACGCCTTCCAATCTCCTCTGCCTTCCAATCTCCCATGCTCTCAGCACCCAAAAAGTCTCTGTCTTTCTCACCACCACCACCACCTGCTCCGACCATGGTCGGATTCGGTTCGAAAGGCAAGTGGGAGGCCTCCTCCGTCACGGAGAAGGAGATAAAAGATCTCTGGAGTGCGGGATACCTTGCCGCCAACATCGCGCACAGGCTCCCCCCAAGGGTCAGGTTATTCCCACTCCGGAGCCTAGCGAACTGGTCATCTTCCTCCCTCATTTCCTTAGAGGGCTAGGTTTTCCACTCCACCCATTCGTCTGTGGACTCATGTTGTACTATGGGCTAGATTTCCACGATCTAGCCCCAAACTCTTTTCTTCACATCCCGGCGTTCATCGTCGTGTGTGAGGCTCTCCTCCGCATCCACCCACACTTCGGCCTATGGCTCAAGGTCTTCATTGTGAAGCCGAAGGTGGTCGACGGGCAACACGTGGGCTATGGTGGAGCTATGATCAGCAAGCTTCCCAACACCACGTCCCCCAAGGGGGCCTTTGTGGAGACCGTCAAGATCTGGCAACACGAGTGGTTTTATATCACTGAGCCGCGCCACACTAAGTGGGCGGCGATCCAGGAATTCAGATCCGGACCCCCCATTCGGCTCATCTCCTGGACCGCGAAGGGCCACGATTGGAGGTCTCAGACAGAGGTGCAGACGCTGCAATGCGTATCACCAACGTGCTGAGCAAAAGCGTTGGTTTAACCAACATGGTACAAATTATGCTCTTCCATGCATCCTTCACTGCGTGGGCTTCCCCATGTGGGAGTTCAATCTGGAGGAGCCACGGACTCTGCAACATTTCCTCAGCACCACGCACGAGGGAATGTGGAAGCTCCTCTTCAAGGCGCAGAAGAGCTAGCCCATGGACACCATAGACGTCGGCCTCAACGCCAAGAATCCATCCACTCTGGTAAGTATTCAACTTTCAAAGACATACCTAATTCATATTATTCGATACAAAACTCATCAGCCCACCTTTTTTTTATAGGGCTGGACCAAGAAATCAATGGCGGATTAAGAGTTAAACCGTTGCCTCAAGAACAGATCACCCCTCCGCTAGAGGAGATGCTAGTCCCGGCGCCTTATCAGACGCCGAAGAAGAAGATCAAGAAAGAAGGGCGAGGGCCCAGGGCGGCCCCTGCAAAGAGCCCTCCGAGCGAGTGTCGGAGAGATTGAGGTCGTCTCCACTCATGAGGAAGCGAGGATGAAGAGGAGGAGGAGGAGGAGGAGAGTGGAGCGACTCCCCTCAAAGCGAGGAGGAAAGGACATCCTCCAAGAACACGGAGGGGCGCGAAGAAGGGAGGTGGTCCTCTCGGATAGTTCAGACTCGAAGTCCGAACACATCTCGAAGAGGATCCAAAGAGAGAAGTCACTGGCCGAAAAGTAAGTATCGAAAACTTTAGTTGTTCAGTTATCGCTTAATCTGCCTCTGTCATATCAAATCTCTTCTCTGCTTTTCAGCCCTCCGCGCGAGATCCCGATTCCCTCCTCTTCGGAGGGCAACTCTCTAGCACCTGGAGAGGCAGAGTGATGGACCATCGTGCTCCTTCTTCCCCCGGCCATGGAGGACACCGGGGTGTCGTCCCAAAGGGCATCTCCTAATCGAGGAGGAGTGGACGAGGCCGTCCAGAAGGTGCCCGAGGACAACACCTCAGCGCTGTAGAGCAGGGCACGACGAACCCTATGACCACCGAAGGTGGGGGCCTCAATAGTCCGGGCCCTCGGTGAACACCACCCCGGAGACCAATATGGCTCCGGGTTTGGACCAACACCCCCCTTCGAAAGAGGGGGGAAGAGCAGCAACTCCATCGGTGGCCTCTGTCAATCCGGAGGCCGCTGACACTCTGCAGGAAGCATTGCAATGTGCGTCCATCATGGAGGACAGGTGCGGTTATGGAAAAGGTTCGATCCACGAAGAGTGGACTGACTGAAGCCTTCAACAGCCTACTGACGGGCTTTGAGGTATGCGATGTAATACATTTTACAAGTTTTTTTCATATATATATATATATACACCGTCTATTACGCTAATATTAGCGAATAACTATCTACACACCCTGTCTTGCACACTCAGAGCGCCTGCATCGTTTTAACGACAAGCCTGGAATGCTTCACGGAGAACGCTTCATTTTTGATGTTCGCCGCGTGCGTTCTATGTGGAATCGGGTGTCGCAGGGATGATTCAGTTTGTGTCTACATCTCATTTTAGCTTTATTCTTTCTAATTTACTGGAAAGTATACTATAGTGCTTACAATCGGGGATTTGGCGGACGAGCTTTCTCTTTGTTCGTGTTCGCGTCGGATCACGATTTTTTGTGCTTTCGGATGTTGTTATTTAGTAGGAGTTCTTTGATTGCATTCGTTTTAATTGGTTCGTTCACTCTATAATTTGTTAATTTTAGGAGTTAGTTTTCAATTCTTGGTATCTTGGTTGTGCGGCGGGTGAGCCGTCGCTCCTCTCGTTCTTTGTTGATTTTTTGATTTTTGCCCGATCCGCGTGTTTTAATATTGTAATTACTCTTTGTTGTAGGTTTGAATTCATTGTATTGCGGGTATAATTGTCATTTTTAATCGCGTTTTTAAATGAAAGTGATCTTTGTTAAATCAAGTTGCCATGTCTTGCATGTAAATTTTTCTTTGGTGTATTGTTCGATGGTTTAGTGGTGTAGAATTTTTAGGCGAGTTATGGAAGTGCGAGTAAATTGACACCTCTATCGATCTATCACATTATGCGTAGTTTACTACTTTAATTTTATTTGTTGTAGTCGTGAAGCGTTGTAGTGCCTTGCATTTTCTTTAGTAGCGTGCCGTGTAGCTTTATTCTGATGGTTATTCTGTTTATGAGATTTCTCCTTTTAAGTAAACTACATTCTTTGTTTACTACATTATGTGTTCTAGATATTGCATAATATGCATTTACATCTTTGCATTAGCGTGTTGTTAATGATCTATTACGCTATTAGAAGGATGGTCCATGAAGCGCTTGTGTTAGGTGAATAGTTATTATAAATTTTTTGAGCGCATACTATGAGAATTGTTTTCAACATCATTTGTTAGCGCAAAGTTTGACCATTTGCATTTCCTTGTTACTATTAGGAGGGCTGCCTTTCGTTATTATTAGTACCACACTATGTGTTGAGATACTGCATTCTTGCCATCGGCAACTTTGTCTAAGCGATGATAAAATAGCGTAGTTGACGTTGCATACTTTAAATAGGCATTGTTCAAATTGTCGATGGACATAAATTTAAAAGCATACATCATAAGCAAAGCATTAGAAATATTGGTTGCTTCATATTATCTGACCCTAGAGTGCAAAATTGTAAACTTGATGGAGTCTTCTTCTTTGTAGAAAAAGACCATGGCCACTTCTCGGCCTCAAAGCCATTTTGGGAGACAAAATCTTTCCAACGATAGTTATGTTGATCAGTCTTGAGTCGATGTGGTGAGTCGACTTCCATGTCTCCATAGCCATTTTTGTATTCTGTCTCCAAAGTAAGCTTCCACGAACTTCGGAGCATGAATTTTTTATTGCGGATGGCGGTTTACGCATATAGCAATGGGTGGATAAAGAATTTATAAGTAAACAACAAATGTTTTTGTTTTATACTTAGGATGATTTGTTTATGTTTACTTAAATAGTTACATACATATGATTGTATTTTGTAAAAGTTGTTGGAATGTATGAACAAACTTATATACTCAATTGACTCCTAGTTTCTTTGGGATATATATTATCTTTGCAACATGTGTGCCTTTGCAATGTCGATAACGTTGTACTTCTCCGACATATTAATATAAGCATAGCGCTTATCTCTTGACCTTTTTTTGTACATATGTCGATACATGGTGTGTCTTGAAGAAAGATAGGTGGAAGCATCTAGTCTTAATAGCTACTGAGATCTGAACAACAATACAAATTCTTTTTGTATTTTTGTTGATATTCTTGAACAAATTGATTGAACTATATATTGATTTGTATTTGCAGGTCTAGAATATGTCCAAAATTGTGAGTGGAAAACATACCCAACTTTCACGTAGATCTGTGGTTGTTAGGCGATGAAGAAATGGCGAATGAAACCCCTGTTGGGTATCATCGAGCGACCGAGCATCTTTCGCCACTCGGTGTTGGTGAGTGTAGGCCTTCTGAAGCGCATGTATCGCTAGCATCATCCTTGACAAGCACCCGCACTTGCAGTCCATGGCGGGTTCGGTGGAATTCGAGAGAAGAGTTGTGGATGTGATGAACCCTAGATCTAAGTTTTGAGAAAATGAGAGCAGGGGAGGGTTGTGTTAGTGCATGTACGAATGGATAAGTTTTTATGCAACCAATCGAGCAATGGCGGTAATAAATGTTGTGGTTGGCGTTAGGTGGTGTATTGAGTCGATTCGGTGAACACGAGCGCATTCAGAAGGAACGATCTTGCTTAGTTGAGAATAGCGAACTGCATTGTCATATCACGGCGGAATGTGGCTATGCGTGTTGGTATGTAGCAATTTTATTTTAATTTTAGTGCCCTCTCTCTTTTTGTTGGCCTATGTTCTAGTAGTGAAGATGTAATTGGGCCGAAGTCGCTGTGAGCACCAGGCTGGTTCCTGTCTTGTTGTGTGTGCGTCCTAATATTTAGTCCCCACAGCCGCTGGAAGCGCCCTAGTTGTTTATAAGCTGGCAGGCATCGGTCGAACTCCTCTGTATACTTATCTGGCGCTTATACAGCGCTGTGCTATATGCTCTATGACTGTGGGCCCATGTGCAACGGCCCCATGCCTTGTGACTTCAGAGCGACTTCATACGTAGGCGTAGACCTATTCTGAGACTAATGGGGCGGTGCAACTGGGTGGTCAATTTTTTCTTTTATATTTCGCCCTCTGTGTTTTTTTCAATGTTGGAGTGTGCCTTTGCATTGATCGGGGTTACTGCTGCATTGTATACACATTCGTCTTGCATTGTTAATCTTTTTCCCAATGTATGGGAGTGCCTTTGCTGTAAATCATACATACTTCACTCATTATGGTTTTGTCTTTGTACTACGTGTACTCGGATGTATTGAATTATTTCGTGTTTTGTGTTTTCTATTTGTGTTTTTGCTCTTATGTATTCCTTTTTGAAATTTATGTTCGTACCTTTGCTTTGTTGGGTATGTTAAGACTTCATTCGACAAATTCGATTGTCTTTGCATTAATCATAACTTACCTTTGCATCGTCTGTTTGCGTGCATACGAAATTTCATCACCGACAAACAAACTAATATAATCTGAGTTCATCATTACAGGCGATTGTGCATGGCAAGCAAACTAGGTTTAGCACACAAGCAAACTAACGATACATAAGCAAACAACACAAAGCAAATTTGATGATACATAAGCAAACTAACGATACATAATTCTAAAACGGCGGCATTCTTGGCTCTGGCTGGCACCATCTTCTTCTTCACGATTAGGCTCTTCCATCCCCATTGCTCTGGCGGCGCTTGTTGGGTGGCTCCTCCTTCTCCGACTTTGCGGCGAAGGCCGTCTGAGGTGGTGATCGGTTCCATATCATGCTGCGTGGCGTCCTTTGCAGCGTACTCGATGTGCCTCTGAGCGAGCGGGATGGCCAGCGGTGCTCGGCGTCGGTGATCTTCTTCTTCATGTTCTTTGTATTGATCGTCGATGGCCAGCGGGAGGCGTCTCGAAGTCAGCGGCTTGGTTGCGTCGGGCACCCTCCACTCCACGGATGTCAGCGAAGTTGGCGACCTCGATTTAAGCGCTCGACTGGTTTTGTCGCCGTCGATGGAAGCTTGCAAAAGTGTACACAGGGTCGGCGAGAAGTTGTCGAAGGCGGTGCACCTTTCAGTCGCTCATTTGGAAGACACACGGGTGATTCTTGCTTGCGAAGAGTGGCGGAGGCGGGTTCTGCGTCGCCGAGTCGTTGTCGTGCCGAGATCAATCGAAGCGATCTTGTGGTCTTGGAGGTGAGGTGGCGCTCGTCTTTGCGCAGGGTGATCGCCATCTGCTTCTTGTCGTTCTTTGTGGATGGCGTGCAACTTGGTGTTGCCGTGCGCCTCCGGCGTTATCGCCCTGTACTCATCGGTGAGCGTCATCGCCCGGTGGTGGGGCGCAATGGATACTTGTGTTTGTTGTGGATGTGGATGAGAAGGCCTTTGGCAGTGCAATTTAAGGGAGGCGGCGGTGTGGGATGGCCTCATCGGATGAAGCTACTGCGATCGCGCTAATGATGCGGTTGTGCGTCGTGGGTTGGTTTTGCATCTGTGATCGTGGGCTTGTGGCGATGGGCTGCTCCGTCGGGTGTATGTATCTGAATTGGGTTTTTTAATGTGGATTTTTTGGTCGCACATTTTTTAACCATAACCTTTTTCTATTGAGCGGCCATTTTGTCATGTTTTATAGATGTATCTTGGGTGACAACATATAGCATTGCTTACAACTAAGCCTTGCGTAAACACAACAGAGCAACATTGTATACATGTGTGTACTTCATCGTTTTTCGTCTCTTGCTATATGCTTGATTGAGTGCATTCTGCCGGAATGCCTTGCATACTTCTACCGACATGTCTTGCATCTTGTTTTTGCGGTATTATGCTATCACGGCATGGGGCGGATAGGAAATGGGAGGGTGCCCCCACTTTTCGAACTTATTGTTTTTCTTGAGTCGGTTTGTTGGGCCTATGTTGGGTATTTGAGAGCGCATGTCGTTGTCAATTTTGGGTGGTGGTGCGGTATCATTTGGGTGATCAGTTTTATTCTTTGTATGCTTTTTAATGGCGTGGAGTGCCTTTGCTTTTGGTAAATCATCGGTGCGATGCATTGATCATGGTTATGTACTAGATGTGAACTTCATTCCTTCTGCATGTATAGTTCTCATTTTTTATCCGTGTTTTACTTTTTTGTAATCTTTTTTGAATGTATGGGATGCCTTTTTTAGCAAATTCATTGTACTACATTGTTTATGATCTTTGTCTTGCAAGTTGTGTACTTGCGCCTGCGTTAACTTATTCGCGTTTGCGTTTTTCTTCATCCAGAAGAAATGCATAATGGCGTCTTGCATCCGTATAGAAATGCCTGCATTTTTCCATCGATGTGTCTTGCATTTTTTTGCATACTTACTTCCTTTGTCTGGGAGGTTTAAGGGAGAAGCGGATGGTGGGGCGTGCACATTTTTGTGGCATTTAATTGAAGGTAGACATTTTTTTGGATGTGTTATTTTAACATGCGTTGTGTTTTGATTTTACTTTTTCTGAATGTATGTATTTTGTTTGTTGTTTTATCGTCTTTAAATTTCATGATTCTTCACGAGATAAGCGCATCATGTGTTTTTTGTTGTTGTTTTTAGTAATATGCGTTTTTTATGTAGCGGCTTATTTTGTCGGGCTGTTTTTTGAGCTCGTTATTTGTTACCCTTTTTCGAAGCGGGCCTCCGTGTCGTTTCCAGCTATTCCACGCTCATTGTCGGAGAAAGGCGAGAACAATCCCTCTCCTCTCTTGCGTTTCTCTTGAGTATCTCTCCCTCGAAACAAAACCGCCATCGCTTGACAACGGCGTCGCTGGAGAACCGCCCGCCTCAAGAGGTCCTTGTTCCGCATTACTCGCTGTCCGCTCTGTGAGCCTTTGCGCGCGCTCGCAGCCCTTTCCCTTCCCGCCCGCCTTCCCTTGTGCCGTCGCACACTTTTCTGCTGATGCGTTTTGCTTACTCGGTGTTGATTGTCCCTCGCCTTGTTTTGTGATTCTTGTAGTTCTTTGTAGCTCTTTTTGCTTGTGTAATTTTTCGTGGCGATCGATTTTATCTCGTTTTGAAGTCGATAGTTGTGTGTAACATCGGATCTAGGGTTTAAGTGAGATTTCCTGATTTTGTTGCTTATATACATCGCCGTTCTTTGTGTTGAGGAAGCTATGTCTTCGCCAGCGAGCGGGAGAAGGGTTCGGGTATGTGGGTGATTATTCCTTAGGCTTTGTTTATTTTGTTTGGTGTTTATCTAGTTTCCTAATTCATCCTTCATATTGGGTTATGCTCTGTTAGTTGTCGATTCGTTTGCATTATTTTGTCATGTGATGTTTTTGTAATTTCTTTTTCTTCTTTTTTGTTTTTGAATCCAGCGGTGATTGCGGTGCTCATAATGATACACCAATTGTCTCTCCTTGTCACGTGGTAGGATCATGGTGTCGAGGACATCAAGTGAATTCCATGTGAATCTTCTCCTATAAGTGTTGCCCTCATACGGTATGTGGTTATTTTGTTTATTTTTGTGTATGCTTCGTTTTATCTAGTTCGACATTTTTATTGCGAATATCCGTGATTTTACTATATCGACTTGCATTTTATTTTTGTATGTGAACTCGAGTATGTACTTGTGAACTGCATTGTCGTTTTATTCAAGTTTTTGTACAATGGATTATTTTTTAATTTGAGTTTATGGTTTAGCACTACATTTATATGTCTATTTGTCTTGCATTTGTTTTTTGTGCAATTTTTACGAGCATAGACAAACTTTATTTTGACATAGTGTCATTTTTTCCATCTTTGGGGCCTTTGGGTTTGAGAGGTTACTCAATTGATTGACAATTATTTTGCAGAGGGTAATGTTGGTGTGAGCTTTGATCGAGAGGCGTCTGTCTTATCGAAACGATCGCGATCGTTGATGATGCGAGAGGAAGTTACGAGTTGGATGGTCCGAAAGCAGGTTCGTCGATATGAGTTGAAGCAAAGCAAGAAGAAGTTGAGGTTTGAAATTGAGTCAAAAGAGTTTCTTTGAAAAGAAGAAGCATAGGAGATCTGCACATGGTGGCAAGGGTGGTAAATTTGGCAAGGTGAAGAAGAGGTTGAATCTTGTTGCGAGGAAGGTGGTACACCTCGGCGGAATCCGTGTTCTTTGGAATGAAGAAGAATCTTGGCAAGAGACCCGCTGAAGTTGGCGGAAGTGATGATCCTCGGTAAGCGACTACATGTCCTGAAGATCCCAATTCTAATGATGATGACTTGTGCTTGCTGATTATGTGAAGGTGTTGATCCTTCTAGGCGCAAAAGCGTGGTTCATCTAAGGCTGTACCCAAGCGTGCCCATGATGATGTCGACGAAGATGTTGGTGGTTATTCGCGAGGAGGTGGATCTGCTCCAAAGGTTTGTTGAAGTGCCTTGCATTTGTTTCCTTCATTTTGTTATTCTTTACGTATTTTCTTTCTTTTTTTCGTAATCTTCTAATGTGGACTGCATTTCCCTTTACGAGAGGAAGAAGTCTAGTAAAACAATACGCTGAAGATGATGGTGAGGAGATGATTCTTGATTTAACAAGACCGTCGTTTTAGCTTCCTTGTTTGCAAAGGCTGCTTCTTTGTTGAAAAGCGCATTGCGGCCGTGTTAGGGATCTTTGGATTTGGTGTTGTCTTTGATCGTGATAAAGAAAAATGTGTCGCGTATTCTTATGTGCTATTTGATGGGAGTGATTGACCTGCCACTATGTTAATGGACTTTGGGAATGGCGGGGTTCTTGAATCAATCGTGATCGATTCATCACATTGTTGATTTACCTATGGAAGTCTGCTGCACCCATGCACCTTCCGGCGGTCATGATGAATCGTTATTGCCCTCAAGGATGAGCTTAGCTTTGACCGTTCAAAAGTATAGGTGTCAGGACTTGCTTGAGAAGTTGAAAGTGTTGGTGGATGAAGATGATTATGTGAGTGTTGACCTTGTTGTGAAGGTGTTCTTCCTTATACTTTACGAAATTTGTTGTGCGGGGCTGCGGTTCGTTTGGTAGAGTTCTTTGCGATGGTAGAGAACATGGATTATCGGCTATGGCTCGGATGGACTTTTGTTAGCTTGTTGTTGATGAGTTGCGAGCATTGTGGTTAGGTGGCAATCGGAAGCGACAAGCGATTATCGAAGGTTGTGCCATTGTCCCCGATTATGTATCTTGACTCCTGAAGCCGCAAATTTTCGATCATGCACACATTGGCACGTCGTCATACGATGACTAAGGACACGATGAAGTTGTACAATGAGGATGTGCTTGTGAAGGAAAGATTTACTTGGAAAGTTACAAATTTGGGAAGCTGCGGTTAGTGCACTGATTTTTAATATCATATTTTTTTAAAAATTTGCAGTCATTATAAATGTGAACTATTCTAGTACTCACATGTGTACTTCTCTTTGCGTGTTCTCTTTTTTTGCGATGGAAGGCATCATGTGATATTGTATCTACCGTCTGCTGCTGATTGTACATGGCAGCTACGATCTGAGGCCTAGAACTCATGATAGGTTTTATGAGCCTATCGTAGTCGACTTCTGGTTATGATGATGAGGTGCCGCATACTCGTGGTTTCATGCCTCAGCAGATGTTTGATAATACAAGCTCTTATAAGCGGACATTTGTTGGCGGCAAAAACATGATGAGATTGATGAGCTTCTTGAAGGTTTTGGTGGGAAGATTTGCCAACCTCGGTGACGGTTGAGGGCGTTGTTGGTTTTTCCACTGTGGCCATGGCCCACGAGATGAAGATATTGTTCTGCTCACAATTTTGATTGTGGTGTGATTGAAAGCTTGAAGATTGCAGTGACAAATATTGTTCTTCGTATGCTCAATGAGACATTCACAAGAAGAAAAATCCGGTCGGTATGAGAAGGATGTTGGGCATATCGTGGATGAAATGATCCGTCGAGGATCTTTGGCGTTAGTCTTGATAATGTATGTTCTATGTTTTTGTGGCTTTGGACCTCTTTTTGTGTATTATGTTGCTACTCACTATTTTTTTTTGGTTATAGTGGAGTGGAATCTTACGGTGTCGATGGAACTAGAGATGATGGAGTTGGTCGGTATAAATACTCCTGCATTTACTTCGCCATGCTTCCCTTTTCTTTGAACTTACATTTGTTTGGTTCCCATATTTTTCTTGTGTACTTCTATGTTGTGGAGTGTGTCTTTGCTTGTGTATGGTTGGAGTTTTATCTTTTTGATTGGTAACATCTTGTTTCTCTTTTTGGTTTGTTGTATGGCATGGGCGGTGTATTTGCTCATGATGTCCAAAGACACTACGATGGCTCTGGGAAGGATGAGGTCTTGGGTGATGAAGTGTCCCCTCTTGATGTTGTGGTGATAAGGTATAGATGTATTACTTGTTACATTAGTGGGTTGTAATCTAATTTTTTCTTATGCATTTATAAACTTGATGTCTGTTGTTATGTTCATCCATATGCATTTTCATTTGCGTATATTAGCTGCAATAGTTTTACATGTGTGATCTTCCTTTGTTTGACATAAGTGATGATTCTTTTTGGCATCGTGATCCATACTTATTTACATAAGTGACCTTCGATATTTAACATAACTGAGCTGGCGTTTGTAAATCGGCGCATTTCTTTTTTATGTATATGTGGAGTTAGCAGTTGTAGTTTTGTTTGACACGTGTGTTGGTGTTTTTGTATGTATGGAGTTGTGTTTGTTGTGTTAGTTATCCCCATGCTTATTTTTGTGATTCTTGGGTGTTTTTAAACTTTCCATGGTTGGAGAACCAAACATGGAAGTCCCGTTGATCTGAATCGAGGCGGTTGTCTGTTGATGACCGTGCGTGTTGATGCTACTATCGGTTGCCTTTGAGTGTCTTGATCATTACAGCTCAAGGATCCCATGATGTTGTTCCTTGATCGGCATGAAGATTACGATGTTGGCATTGAAAAGCCTTTGGAGAATGTTGGCCTCTTTGCTAGTGTTGTTTCTTCCCTGTGTCTACGGTGTCCAATGATGTTGGAAGTATTGCGGTGGAGCCTCATGTAGTTGAAGTATCTAAGGAAGGCTGCTTGTTGACGGTATTTAAATTGAGAGAATCTTGATCTTTCTGCGAAGGAAAGTCGATGAGGTTGTGTTGGATTAAATGTAACCTATGCAAGAAAATATTTTGCTCGATTACGAAGAGCAATGACTGAAGACTCGACACTGAAGGCAAGATTTTTTAAGATGCGATTTGATGTTTTCTCAATCATGTTGTTTAATTACTATGGTATCTGTATTAGATGTTAAATGATAAGTGAAACTTTTGATCTTTTGTCTATGATTTTCAAAATAGCTAGCAAAATTCCCTTATCTTAATATTTAAACTTCATTGTTTGGTTAAGTGAACTTCATCTTTTTTATTGCAGATGATGAACTCCTGTTGTGACACCGTCGAGCATTGATCTAGCTCTTACGAAAAGATACAATGGGTTGTCCTTCTTTGTTACAAGGGCTCGGAAGGACAAGAAGAAGAAGTATGATTTTTTAGAAATTGTTTTGTTCATATGTATTATCTAATTTTTGTATTTACGGTTTTTATTTTTTGTTATTTTTTTAGTATCTTATGTTTGAGTTTTCATGAAAATTCAGGGACATGATTGCTTTTAAAAGCTGAGATGGGTGATATTAGCATTGGCGAAGTTGGTCGATCCTTTTGGGATAAAGGGATGCTCACTACAAGGCTTGTTGATCTTGGGGTTTCTTCTTTGGTAGATAAGTTTAGAGATCTCCGACAATGGTGATCCCATACCATATTTGTGTAAGAATGCAGAATTTTTGTTTTATTATTTTCATTTTCTTTTCGATTTAGTGCGATGACTTGTTTTGCTTATTTGATTTTGGTTTTGATTTGGCGGACAAATATTTGGAATGGTGTCTTGTGGGCGAGTGTTAAAATGATGTTCTCTTCAAAAGCCGAGGCGTGTTGATAAAAGGATATGGTGAGACTTTTTATGTATTTTACTGTTTTGTTTTGTATCGTTCTGTTTTTCTTGTTACAATAATTTTATTTATTTTTTATGCTTCAACAGGTCCTTTTGCAACTTTTGATCCATTGAATCTGAGGATGGTGTTGGTCATTATTGTGTATTCGTTAAATGTGAAAGAAAGCGGTTTGAATTCCTTGACTCGCTCAACAAACTTGGCCCGATGCGGTCGGGGTTTTTAGGAGGATGGTTAAAAATATCAAGCGTGCATGGAAAGAAGGTTGTTTGAGTTACGATGAGCCTAAATCCTCCCACTTGATGGTTTGTGTTGAAACATGTCATTGTCCCATTGCAGCCAAATGGGTGCGTTCTTCGACCATACGTGTCATCTTGTTCAATTTTTTTCACTTAATTTTTGTGAAACTGATGTTTTTATTCTTTTTATTGAGGCATGATTGTGGATTCCATATGTTTCAATTCTTGCAGACATGAGATGGTGTTCGAGTTGCTAAGTTTGGGGTGGAGCCGTTGGCTACATCGGAAGGCCATGCTCTATAGTGCTAATGTAGAAGTGTTGCCTTGATTTAACATCACTTCTAATTTTGTAGATAAAGGTTGTTTTATTGAACTTCTTCATCCTCGCTTTATTTTATTTTTACTCTTTGGTTCCGCTTCTTTATGGGCAAGTGGGCTGCATTGTTATTTTATATGTGGGCTGCATTCTTGTATACAAGTCTTGAGCTGCATTCTTTGTAGAAAGTGGGCTGCATTGTTATTTTTATATGTGGGCTGCATTGTTATAGATAAGTGGGCTGCATTGTTATTTTTATATGTGGGCTGCATTCTTTGTATACAAGTCTTGGGCTGCATTCTAGTGAAAGTGGGCTGCATTGTTATTTTTTATATGTGGGCTGCATTTGTTTTATACAAGTGTGGGCTGCATTGATGTAAAGTGGGCTGCATTATTATTTTTATATGTGGGCTGCATTGTTGTAGATAAGTGGGCTGCATTGTTATTTTTATATGTGGGCTGCATTCTTTGTATACAAGTCTTGGGCTGCATTCTTGAAAGTGGGCTGCATTGTTATTTTTTATATGTGTCTTTGCATTGTTGTAGATATGTGTCTTTGCATTGATGTATACAGATGGGCTGCATTCTATTTTTCTCTATACATGTTTTCAGGTTCTTGTGTTTTGTCTTGAATGCTTCCATGTTTTTTCTCCACGTTTTAGGTTTTGATTGGGGGCTTCATGAAGGCTGTCGTCCTTTGAGTCGGGGTTGATGTGGTTATGGAGGATTGTGTCATTGAAATCTCTCGGATAATTCAGTTTGAACACAAATGTGGCGTCGGACCTAATGGTGGAAGTGTCTCTCGACCTAGTGTTGGGGCTGGGAAATTCAAAATTTTCCTCGTGTCACCAAGATCTATCTATGGAGAAACCAGCAACAAGGGAAGGAGAGTGCATCTACATACCCTTGTAGATGCTAAGCGGAAGCGTTCAAGAAGCGGGTTGAAGAATGTCTTCGTGATCCAAATCACGGAGATCCTAGTGCGAGCAGACGGCACCTCCGCGTTCAACACGTCGCCGGTGGCGTCTCCCATGCCTTGATCCAGCAAGGAGAGAGGAGAGGTTGAGAAGACTCCATCCAGCGGCACCGGCGGCGTGGTGGTGGTGGAGGGCGTGGCAATCTGCGAGGGCCGCCAAGCACGCGTGGAGGAGGAGGACTTGGGAGAGGGAGGCTGCGCGGAACCGTGTTGAGCTCCCATCGTCTCCACTTTATATAGGGGTGGAGGGCTGGTTTCTTGCCCTCAAGTCCATTGGGGCGTTGGCCAAGGTGGGAGGAAAAATCCCATCATTTCCTTCCCCCGATTATTATCCCCCCTTTTAGGGGATCTTGATCTTATCCCGGGATATGATCTTATTCCTTCTAAGGGGGATCTTGAGTCTTGCTTGACCAGGGTGTGGGGCCTTTCCCCACTACCCACGTTCATGTGGGTCCCCCCATGCAGTGGGCCCCACTCCGGAACCTTCTAGAACCTTCCGGTACAATACGAAAAATCCCGAACATTTTCGATGGCCAAAATAGGACTTCCCATATATAAATCTTTACCTCCGGACCATTACGGAACTCCTCGTGGCGTCAGGGATCTCATCAGGGACTCGAACAACATTGGTAACCACATACAAACTTCCTTTGTAACCTAAGCGTCATCAGAACCTTAAGTGTAGTAGACCCTACGGGTTCGGAGACATGTAGACATGGCCAAGGGCGTTCTCCGGTCAATAACCAACAGCGGGATCAGGATACCCATGTTGGCTCCCACATGTTGAAGATGATCTCATCGGATGAACCACGATGTCAAGGACTCGATCGATCCGTATTCAATTCCCTTTGTCGCGGTATTGTACTTGCGAGATTGATCGTGGGTATCTGATACCTTGTTCAATCTGTTAGGCAAGTCTCTTTACTCGTTCCGTAACACATCATCCGTGATCAACCCCTTGGTCACATTGTGCGTATGATGATGTCCTAAAGTGGGCGATACCTCTCCGTTTGCGGAGTAACAAATCGATCTCGATCCGTGGCAACCAGCAGAACACTTCGGAGATACATGAGTGCACCTTTATAGTCACCCGATTCGTTGTGGCGTTTGATACACCCAAAGCCACAAGCTCAGCGATTGAGCTTTTCTCCCATAGTTTGCGGGCTAAGAAGATGCGTGGAGGTCTCATTCCTCTTGGCGTGGAGCACGAGCTGAAATCTCAATTCAGCCCTCGAAACATCTCATATGTTCATGACGTTTGAAAATCTTTGGTGCCTTAATTCTAAACCGTTTATCCCGAACTATCCGTAGTTATCAAAAGCGTGTATGTCGATGTTACTTAACATCCACAAGCGGCGTTTGGGGTTCAACCTGTGGCGGTGCGTGGGACGAGATGAGCTCTCTTTGTCGCGCAATCGCTTGTCAACTTTCAACTATATTTTTCTCTGGGAACATATCTAAATAGTGGAACTAAAGCGAGCTTCGACATAATTTGCAAGATCTTTTGACTATGTTCGGGATAATTAAGTTCATCTTATGAACTCCCTCAGATAGACATCCCTCAGGTCATCTAAGTGATTACATGATCCAAGTCAACTAGGCGTGTCCGATCATCACGTGAAGACGGACTAGTCATCATCGGTGAACATCTTCATGTTGATCGTATCTACTATCGACTCATGCTTTCGACCTTCGGTCTCCGTGTTACGAGGCCATGTACATGCATGCTAGGCTCGTCAAGTTAACCCTAAGTGTTTTTTGTGTAAAGCTGTCTTACACCGTTGTATGTGAGCGTAGAATCCATCACACCCGATCATCCGTGGTGCTTAGACGACGAGCGTAACGAAAGATTGCCGCGATCGATGCACTTCAAGTACATGAAGGGATATCATTTTGCTCCTTTGATCTCCATCTTGAGGCTCCATGATCATCATCGTCGCTGACATGACACCATGATCTCCATCATCATGATCTCCATCGTCGTGTCTTCATGAAGTTGTCTACCAACTATTACTTCTACTACTATGGCTGCGGTTAGCAATAAAGTAAAGTAATTACATGGCGTTGTTCAATGACAGCGGGTCATACAATAAATTAAAGACAACTCCTATACGCCGTTGTCATACTCATCGACATGCAAGTCGTGATTCCTATTACAAGAACACGATCAATCTCATACATCACATATCATTCATCACATTCTTCTTGGCCATATCACATCACATAGCATACCCTGCAAAAACAAGTTAGGCGTCCTCTAATTGTTGTTGCATGTTTCTGATAGCTGCTATGGGTTTCTAAAACGTTTCTTACCTCATAAAACCACAACGTGATATGCCAATGCTATTTACCCTTCATAAGGACCCTTTTCGCCGAATCCGTTCAGGCTAAAGTGGGACGACACCGCTAGCCACCTTATGCACGAAGTGCATGTCAATCAGTGGAACTGTCTCACGTGGAAATGCGTGTAAAGGTCGGTCGGGACGCTTCATCCACGATGCCGTCGAAATAAGATTGGACTAGTAGCGGTAAGCATATTGAACAAAATCAGCGCCCACAACTACTTTGTGTTCTACTCGTGCAAAGAATCTCGCAATAGACCTAGCTCATGATGCCTTTGTTGAGGCATGCGTGAAATTCAAAATTTTCCTCGTGTCACCAAGATCTATCTATGGAGAAAAACCCGAGGGAAGGAGAGTGCATCTACATACCCTTGTAGATCGCTAAGCGGAGCGTTCAAGAAGCGGGGTTGAAGGTCGTACTCGTTGTGATCCAAATCACGGAGATCCTAGTGCGAGCAGACGGCACCTCACGTTCAACACCGTACAACCGGTGACTTCTCCCATGCCTTGATCCAGCAGGGAGAGGAGAGGTTGAGGAAGACTCCATCCAGCAGCAGCCACGGCAGGCGTGGTGGTGGTGGAGGGCGTGGCAATCTGCGAGCCGCCAAGCTTGCAGCGTGAGAGGAGGACTTGGGAGAGGAGGAGGCTGCGCGAACCGTGTTGAGCTCCATCGTCTCCCACTTTATATAGGGGGAGGGGCTGGTTTCTTGCCCTCAAGTCCATTGGGGCGTTGGCCAAGGTGGGAGAAAGAAATCCCATCATTTCCTTCCTCATGGATTGTTATCTTTTTAGGATCTTGATCTTATCCCTTGATATGATCTTATTCCTTCTAGGGGGATCTTGAGTCTTGCCTTGACCAGGGGTGTGGGGCCCCCCACTACCCACGTTCATGTGGGTCCCCCATGCAGGTGGGCCCCACTCGGAACCTTCTAGAACCTTCCGTACAATCTGAAAAATCCGAACATTTTCGGTGGCCAAAATAGGACTTCCATATATAAATCTTTACCTCCGGACCATTACGGAACTCCTCGTGACGTCCGGGATCTCATCGGGACTCGAACAACATTCGGTAACCACATACAAACTTCCTTTGTAACCTAAGCGTCGCAGACCTTAAGTGTATAGACCCTCTCGGGTTGGGAGACATGTAGACATGGCCGAGGCGTTCTTGATCAATAACCAACGCCGGGATCTGGATACCCATGTTGGCTCCCACATGTTCAAGATGATCTCATCGGATGAACCACGATGTCAAGGACTCGATCGATCCGTATTCAATTCCCTTGTCTACGGATTGTTATACTTGCGAGATTCGATCGTCGGTATCTAGTACCTGTTCAATCGTTCTGCGGCAAGTCTCTTTACTCGTTCCGTAACACATCATCCGTGATCAACCCCGGTCACATTGTGCACGATTATGATGATGTCCTACAGGTGGGCGAGAGATACCTCTCCGTTTACGGGTGACAAATCGATCTCGATCCGTGTCAAGCAGACACTTTCGGAGATACTGTAGTGCACCTTTATAGTCACCCGATTCGTTACGGCGTTTGATACACCCAAGCACTCCTCACGGTATCCGGGAGTTACCGATCTCATGGTCTAAGGAAGAGATACTTGACATTGGAAAAGCTCTGTGAAGCGAACTACTACGATCTTTGTGCGATGCTTAGGATTGGGTCTTGTCCATCACATCATTCTCCTAATGATGTGATCCGTTATCAACGACATCCAATGTCCATAGCGAAACCATGACTATCTGATCTGCAGCGAGCTAGTCAACTAGAGGCATACTAGGGACATATTGTGGTCTATGTATTCACCGTTGTATTACGATTCCGGATAATCGGTTATAGCATGAATAAAGACAATTATCATGAACAATGAAATATAATAATACTTTTATTATTGCCTCTAGGGCATATTTCCAACACCTAGCTCTCCACATAGCGTATATGATGTTGATGATGATGATTTTGTTACAGGTGTTGCGTGTAACTAGGACTAGGAGTCAACAATTAATCGTCCTCCTTTGGATGAGGTTGAAGTATTTTCAAACAAGAGGTAGGTGAGATGGCTTTTAAGTTGAGATGCTCTATAAGCTGAAGCCTCAGGGTTCAAATATATGGATGAGGCGATTAAAATAAAGGATCTTGTTCTCGGCAAAGATTTTGTAACCAAAAACCATGAGTAAGTTTTTATGTGATGTGTGTGCCCTTTCATGCTTTTTGTGTGTTTTGATTTTAGTTCTAATTTTATTGATCCCATTTGTGTATGTTCTCTTGAGGAACCGTTCTTTATGGTGCATGGTCCTTTTGGTGATGATGTTGATACTTACAATTTCGACTATATCTATGATACATTTGGCAAAGGAGCTATAATGGATTCGTATATCATGGATTATGTTATCAATTCTTTGGAAGCAAGACCTGAATTGGGTTTAGCTTATCAATCCGGTGAGCGTTGCTACTTTCACCTTTATTTATCTGATGGCGTTTTTGTCATTCTTTCCTCTTGCTTGGCTTTTCATGTCCATGCACCTTGCATTGTTTTTCTTTTATTCATGTCCTTTTGTTTTTGTTCTTTTTGTGTGCGTCGTTCTTCAAATGGAAACACGTGTGGCGAGAGATAATAGCGGAAATCTGTGTTGCAGGTTGTGCATAGCTCTTTGTTTTAGAATCACGATTAAGCAGTTCAATTTTTGTGAGCAGCCAGTATAGCTGGATACAATGGTAAATTATTGTTTTTGTCATTTATTTTTCTGGTTTGTTGCATTTCTTTTTATAGTTATTTTTGGAATATTGGTCACAGGTGGTATGTGAAAGAACTTTTGATTTCATTTTTTTATGCGAGCAGTTATGATTCGCGATTCAAGGATGGTCATTATTCCTTATACGATGAACAGCATCGGACCCTTGATATCCATGCGATGGGAAGTACCTTGGCCATCGATGTCACGACAAGGTGGCCGGGGCCCTTCTGCAGATGCGAAGTGGTATGTTATTTTTTTTACTTAGGAAAGCTTTCTTTGTGTTTCTCCTTTGTATTTTTCATAAACTACAATTGTACATGTAGTGAACTTCAACATATCTTGTGAACTGCATTTTTCTCACGTGCACTAAAAGAGATATTGTTTAGATGTTTGAGAACAACTTTTTTTGGGTTCGTTTGAATATCAACTTTTAGATCCGTGATGTGTGTTATTCTTATTGCTTCTTTTTTTTTGCGGATAGGAGGATGACTCTGCTGCTGAAGGCGATTTATGGTGAAAAAATGTATAATCGAGAACCTTCTGGCCGGGTTAAATTAGCGGAAAGCCATCTTACCCGGTTGTGCCACGAGAGTAAATGAGTGTGGAATCTATGTTACGAGGATGGCGCGGATTGTATGATGACAGCGTCTAGTTGAGAAAATTTTGAAATCCGACGACAGCTTCTCTGTTTTCTTTTTACTTTTTGTTCTTTGTGACAGCCTTTTTTATAATCACTTTTTGCATTTGTTTTCTTTTTTGCGGCTTCTTTGCTTTGAAGATTGGAAAGCCGAGTACATGTTCAATTCTTTGTTCAATCCTTTGAACATTTTGTGTTATGAAGACATGCCTCTTGAGTTATGTGAGCGATTGCGGACATCGGGCTCACTTCCTGTCCCTTGTCCAGACCTTGATATGATCGAGTTAGAACCTTGTGTTTCTCTTGGGTGCAAAAGTTTGTGCATGGACAATAGCTAGGTTTTAGTGTTGTGTTTGTGTGTCTTGACTATGTATGAAAAAGACTTTTTGAGTCGTTGTGTTTCTTCTTGTTACGTTCTGTGGCTATCATGGATAATTTGTATATGTATGTGTATTTTATATCAATAAGCGATACAATATATATAAGTGTATAATTTTACTTTTTGTTGTGACCATAGTGCATGCGGTAGCATTTGTCACTCTATATATGTAATCGTGTTTGATGGTATATCGCATTTGATGTAAACTTCTTTGTCAATATAAGAAGGCGCATTTTTTGCATTCAAGCAAAGTGTTGCACGTGTGTGCATGCAAAACTGAATGACACGAGCTGCTTTTTTGTGGAACAAAAAGCATTACTTTCCCTATAGTTGCGTTTTGTAGTTGGTTTTTATTTGTTTGTCGTTAAGGTACATGGTGGGGGGTTGGCCCCCAAATTTTAATTGTCTATATATATTTTTTGTATTGTTCTTATGCCTGCTTGCGTTAAGCGTGACTTGGCGAGGGGTGGGGAGGGGGTCGTGACCCCCATCCCCCGGTAAACAGCCGGGCGGCGGCTGCCGCGGCGCCGCATCTTGTCTTGTCAATCTCTGTCGCCCTGTCTATCTTAGGGTTTGGGGGGTGGTGGTTTCTTGTAGCGTCCTTTGATGGCAGAATGTCATACTGCGCTGTCACCAGCGCCTTTGCTTGCGTTAGCGGCAGGGTGGGAGAAGTCGTGACCCCCCTATCCTAACGGCGCTTCTGGCGGAGGCGGCGGCGGCAGCGGCTTGCAGCGGCGCGCATCTTGTCCGTCGTCCGTCGCCCGTCGCCTGTCTATCTTAGGGTTTGGGGGTGGTGGTTTCTTGTAATCCTTTGATGGAAAAAGCGAATGTCGCCTTCTTTGTCGATAAGCGCCTTTGCGTGCGTTAGCAAGGCGGCGAGGTGGGGAGGTCGTTCCCCTCCATCCCCTGCGGTAACAAACTGGCGGAAGCGGTAGCGGCCAGCATATCTTGTCAGCAATCCGTCCTCCGTCGCCTGTCTATCTTAGGGTTTGGGGGTGGTGGTGGTTTTTGCGTGTCCTTTGATGGAAAAAGCAGAATGTCCGCCTTTGCGCTGTCGATAAGCGCTGCGTGCGTTAAGAGGATTGGCGGGGTGGGGAGAAGTCGTGACCCCCTCCTATCCTATATTGGCTTTAAACAATGGAAGCGGTGGCTTCAGCCAGCGGCGCGTAAGTCCGTCGCCTTGTCTATCTTAGGGTTTGGGGGTGGTGGTTTGCGTCCTTTGATGGAAAAAGCAGAATATGCGCCTTGTGCTGTCGACAAGCGCCGCTGCGTGCGTTAAGCGGCGGCGGGTGGGGAGGGTCGTGACCCCTCCCATCCTAAGCCGGAAGCGGTGGCCTTGACTTGCGGTCATCATTAAGCAGTCCGTCATCTGCATCGCCCCTGTCTATCTTAGGGTTTGGGGGTGGTGGTTTTTGCGTCCTTTGATGGAAAAAGCGAATGTCCGCTGCGCTGTCCAAAGCGCCTTTGCGTGCGTTAGCGAGCGGCGAGGATGGGGAGGCTGTGCCTCCACATCCCCTGCGGCTGAAACTGGGAATCGATCGGGCGGCGGCGTAGCGGCTGCCGGCGCGCATCTTATCGCCATCCGTCATACCGTCGCCCCATCTATTTTAGGGTTTGGGGGGTGGTTTCTGCGTCCTTTGATGGAAAAAAGAATGTCGCCTGCTTTGTCGACCAGCGCCGCGCAGCGTTAAGCGCGAGCGGCGGGGGTGGGGAGAAGTCGTGACCCCCCTCCCTGCGAGGACAACTAGGAACTAAGGTCGGGCGGTAGCGGCTTGCATGGCGCGCGCATCGTGTCCGTCATACCGTCGCTGTCTATCTTAGGGTTGGGGGTGGTGGATTCTGTGCGTGCCTTTGATGGAAAAAGCAGAATGTCGCCTGCTTTGTCGATAGCGCCTACATGCGTTAGCGAGGCGGCGGGGTGGGGAGGGTGCGTGCCCCCTCCACATCTACCCGAGCAACAAACAGCGGGCGGTGGCGGCGTGGCTTCGGCGGCCGCGCATTAAGCGGTCCGTCATACCCGTCGCCCCCTGTCTATCTTAGGGTTTGGGGGTGGTGGTTTCGCGTCGTCCTTTGATGGAAAAAAGCAGAATGTCCGCTTCTTTGTCGACAAAGCGCCTTGCGTGCGTTAGCGCGAGCAGCGGTGGGGAGGTCATGACCCCCTCCATCCGCTGCGGCCGAACCTGGCCGGGAAGCGGCAGCGGCAGCGCGCATCTTGTCGTGAAATCCGTCCTCCGTCGCCCTGTCTATCTTAGGGTTTGGGGGGTGGTGGTGGTTTTTGTAGCGCGTCCTTTGATGGAAAAACGGAATGTCGCCGCTGCGTCCTTCATTTATGTGTTGGGGCCCTTGTCATTTGTCTTTGCTTTCCCCAGCGTTAGTCTGCCGTGTTGCAAGTGTGTGTGTTGGGGCCCTTATGCGTTTTTCGTTTATGCATGTCTTTTCACGTATACACTTGTTGACGCCTTATGTTGGTTACGTGAAGCTGTATTGGCGTTTGTTTAAAAATGTACGGATTATATTTTTTAGATATGTCAATATTAATTTATATTTTATATAATTACTATTTTTTGTGGTTGTTATGTTTTTTATGTGCATACTATGTTTTGGTGTCACTCGTTAAATTTTTCAAAGTCGTGTATATACTTGTTCTAATGCAAACTAATTTGAAAGCAATTGTTCACAACAAACTTACATTGTTTTTATAAAAGAAATATTCTTGCATACATGAAACAAAAAAAACACCTAGCAGCAAAGTAAAGTCGACTAAACACGACTCTGATTTTTCTAGTTGTTGTATTGGATTACAGCCTTGTTCTTCTTCTTCTTTTCTTCTTTGTCTCTTTGTGCCTTGTCGGTCCATTATGACATCGTAGATGATTCTCCATGACTCATATGTTGCGAATGCATCTATTGATGCATACTTGATAAGCTTGTTTGGCGGTGGGCAAAATCCCGAGAGAGTATGGTCCTCCTTGCGGTTAATTTTTTCTTCATATCATTGTAGTGAATGTCTATCATCACCACCGACTTGTCGACCAAAAGTCAAACTTCTTTTTTATTGTATGGGTCTCTCCATTCCCACGAATATCAATGTAGTTGTTGGAGTTGATCTCCAAACCGGATACCTTGACTTGCTTTTGTCTCCTTGATAGCGAATCGGCGAAGGTGTACTCATTATTCATCAAAATTTGTCTAGTTCCATTGGCTGCAATATATTTGTATAGAGTGAATATATTCTATTTCTTTAGAACTAGCAATTTTTTTTTTTAAAGCAGAGCTAATATGGATATCTGAATACATTGCATTGACGATTGCTAATTTTGTTAAACATATAAATCACGATAATAGAATGCATAAACAATGCATGTTTGTGTATGCTTGTATTCTGAACCTAATTCCATACATATTACGTATGGTAATGTTCGATGAAGAAACTATAATTAAACTCGTGTATTGCTAGATAATATAATTCAAAATTGAACACATAGTGACATACATGGGCGGATCAATGTCAATAAATTCATATCCACGCTTTATCAATAATGAGAAAAAGGTTAAATATTGGATGAAAATTTAAAATCAATATTGGCAAGCAATAGTTATTCTTACTGTCTTTAGGCTGCGAGATATGTGGTAGACAAGGCATTCTTTTTCTCGCATAGCTGTAGTACGGCTACCTGTTGTGGCTTCTCGTAGTATGTGTACTCGACATCAGCCGACTAGTTTGGCGGGCATTCCATGAGCTTCCTCTGAGCGTGGACATCATCTTGTCACGTCTTTGCTATGCGTGTGCAAAGGATGTGGAGCTTGTGATTGCCGGTGGAGGTGGGCGTCGTGGAGCTCCACAGTGTACTTGCGGCGGTTGCGAGAGGTGCATCGCCATGATTCTCGTGTGTTCTCTAGTGTTTGTTGTAGAGAGAGGTTAGTGAAAGGAAGGCGGAGAAGAAGATGCAATTGGTTTTTGGGGGGAAGAAGCGGTTGTGTTTCTCCTGCCTTTCTTGGCGGGGCGTGGGAGAGGTGTAAGAGGCGGTGGCGTGGTGGGGCTCTGTTTAAGTTTATGTGGCTAGCTTCGAGAGGTTACTGCTATGAGAGAGCTCTTGCTAGTGTGTTGGAAATCCGGAACGTCGTCGCCTCTTTTTTTCGTGATTATATCTATGTATTGGCCTTGTATAGAAAATGTTATGATTGTGTTTTCTGTCAATTGTCCAATTCGGTGCACTTCTTTTTATCAAGCATTTTCGAGGTCATAAGTATCTTTGATTTGATTCACAGTGTATGTACTTCTTCTCTTGATGGTGTTCTTTTTTCTTTTCTTGATCTTTGTGGTAATACTAGCGTTTGTGCGGATAGAGGTAATGTGGCTAGGGGTTGTCGGTGTTTTGTTTAAATATGAGGTTGCATTCTTATTTCACCATCTTGCATTGCGGAAGCGAAGATAAGCGCAATTGAGAAGAAGAAAAAAGTGCTTCGCTTGGAAGCTGCGTTGTTATCGTCGTTGTTGCATCTGTCTGCGTTGACATTTGGGCTTCAGCGTTTTATTTATTAATATTCTTCGGTCTTGATGCACATTTTATTTTGTTGGTTGTTTATTCATTTTAAAAATGTTTGTCATTTTCTTTTTAATGTTTTATTTTTTGAACATATTTGTTTTTTTCTTAGTAGGCTTTGTTGGCCTGTGTTGCAGTAGTGAAGATGTAATTGGCCCGGGTCGGCTGTGAGCTGGTGATTCTGTCGCTGTGTGTCGTCTAATGTTAGTCCCACCTGCTTGGCAGGCGCGCCCTAGTTGTTTATAAGCGGCAAAGGCATGCTTGGTCGAACTCCTCGTATACTTATCTAGGCGCTTATACACGGCTCATTGCTATATGCTCTATGACACAGGGCCCATGCCAGCCCCCATGCTTGTGACTCGAGCAGCTATATGGTAGGTAGACCTATCAAGGCCCAGGTGGGGCCACTGTGGGTGGTCAATTTTTTACTTTTAATATTTACGCCTGTGTTTTTTTTTTCAATGTTGGAGACGAGGGTTACTGTATTGCATTGCATACGTGTGTTTTCAATGTTGGGCGTGCCTTTGCATTGATTAGGGTTCATCTTGCATTGTATATGCATTGAAGCTATGTCTGATTCTTTTTTCTTTGTTTCCATCTTTTGCTATCAGTTAATCTTTTTTTCCAATGTATGGGATGCTTGCTTTTTAAATCATACATATTTCCTCATTATGGTTACTGTTTGTACTTTTGTGTACTTAGATTGTATTGAATTATTTCGTGTTTTGTGTTTTTCTATTTGTGTTTTTGCTCTTATGTATTCCTTTCTTGAAATTTATGTTAGTACCTTTGCTTTGTTGGGTATGTTAAGACTTCATTCGACAAATTCGATTATTGACATTCTCAACTTACCTTGCATAAATCTGTTTGCATTCATCACGACAATTTCATCACCAACAATCTAAGTTCAAAAGCAAACTAACGATTGTGCATGCAACAAAACTAACATAATCGAGTTCATCATTACTGACGATTGTGCATGGCAAGCAAACTAGGTTCGACAACAAGCAAACTAACGATACATAAGCAAACAACACAAAGCAAATTTGATGATAATTCTAAAAGCGTTGGCATTCTTGGCTCTGGCTGGCACCATCTTCTTCTTCACGGTTAGGCTCTTCCATCCCGTACTGCTCTGGCGCGCTTGTTGGGTGGCTCCTCCTTCTCGGCTTTGCAGCGAAGCCGTCACAGTGGGTGATGCGGTTCCATATCTAAATGCGATCGTGGCATCCTTTGCAGCGTATTCGATGTGCCTCTGGGCGACGAGATGGCCCGAAGGTGGTGCTGGCGTTGGTGATCTTCTTCTTCATGTTCTTTGTAGTAATGCGTCGATGGCCTTGAAAGCGTCTCGAGGAAGTCAGCGGCTTGGTTGCGTCGGGCACCCTCCACTCCTTACGGATGTCGCGAAGTTGGCAACCTCGATTTAATCGACTGGTTTTGCCCGTCGATGGAGAAGCTTTGCAAAAGTGTACACAGGGTCGGCGAGAAGTTGTCGAAGGCGGTGCACCTTTCGCGTCGCTCATTTGGAAGAAGCGACGGGTGATTCTTGCCGATGGAGAAGGCGGCAAGGCGGGTTTATAACCAGAGTCGTTGTCGTACTCGAGATCAATGCGGCGATCTTGTGGCTGGAGGCTGAGTGGCGCTTATCTTGTCGAGGTGATCGCCATGCTTCTTGTCGTTGGTGTGGATGGCGTGCAACTTGGTGTTGCCGTGCGCCTTCTGACGTTATGCCCTTGTACTCGTCGGTGACGTCATCGCCGGTGGTGGGGCGCAATGGATACTTGTGTTTGTTGTGAATGTGGATGAAAGGCCTTTGGCGGTGCGAATTTAAGGGAGGCGCGGTGTGGGATGGCCTCGTCGGATGAAGCTGCGCATCAGCGATGATGCGGTTGTCTGCGATCGTGAGTTAGTTTTGCATCTGTGATCGTGGGCTTGTGGCGATGGGCGCTCCGTCGGGTGTATGTATCTTGACGTGGTTTTTAAATGTGGGTTTTTATCGGCACATTTTTTAACCATAACCTTTTTCTATTCGAGCAGGCGTTTGGTTACGTTTTGTAGATGCATCTGGCGACAACATAAGCGCATTGCTTACAATCAAGCCTTTAGCGTCGGCAAAGGCAATGCCACTTTGTATACATGTGTGTACTTCATCGTTTTGCGTGTCTCTTGCTATATGCTTTGATGGTGATGCATTGCACCGGAATGAGCGCATACTTCTCAGATCCGTCTTGCATCTTGTTTCTGGGGTGGAGGGGGCCCCACACTTTTTCGAACTTATTGTTTTTCTTGGTGGTTTTCTTGGGCCTTTGTTAGGCTAGTTTATATACATACTTGGGTCCAAGTCGGCTGTGAAACCTGACTTTTTGTTCCCGTTTATTTGTGTGTGCGTCCTAATGTTTAGTCCCACATAAGCTAGTGGAAGGCTCCCGAACTGTTTATAGCGTTGGCGAGGCATCTTGGTCGAACTCCTCCGTATACTTATCTGGGTTGCTTATACTGCGGCTTTCGTAGCTATATGCACTATGACACATGAGCCCATTGCAACCGGCCCCATGCCTTTGTGGCTGAGCGACTCCCCTTACGTGGGTGCAGGACCTATTCTGAGGCCAGGTGGGCCTATAGCACAGGTGGTGGTCAATTTTTTAGTAAATCATCGTGCACTACATTCATTTATTTTGATCTTGCATGTGCCGCATATCTGCGTCTTGCACATTTGTCTCGGCTACATTTTGTACCTTTGCATTGGTATCATTTTCTTTATTGTTTTCATCTTTAGTATCCATTTTTCTTAGTGTCTTGTACCTTGCATTAAATCATAGTTACATCTTTGCGGTGTACACATCTTGCCTTGCGTGCATCCTTCTTTGTGCCAAAAGCATGTCTTGCACTTCATGCACATATAGTGAACTACAGTGCAATTTGGAGGCGCACACATAAAATGGTAGTGGATTATAATTTTTGAGTATTATTTTTAATGATGCGTGGTTTTGTTAAGTAGGAATTTGAAGTCAAAGTACACCTTCTTTTCCGTTCCTCTTTCTTTGGTAACATAAGCTTTCATTGATTGTCCTTTATTCTTGGGAACATAATTTCCATTAATTTATCTTTAATTTTCAATTTTGACCTTTTGCATTTCTCTTGTATAAATGAAGGCTAACTTATACCCTTCGTTTGCATTTCATTTTCTCCTCTAATCATAAGTTCTCTCCTTTCTCTAGGTTTTTGTTGCGATGGCTCCGGCCCTGTCGTATCTCTTCTGGCCATGGTTTGTGGTGTCTGGATGTCTGCAATTGTTTAGCTTTCCTTGAGCCGTCGTGCTCGTCGTGGTGGGAAGGTATTGTCTGCGGCAGGCGAGCGGCGACTTACATATCGTCAGATATTCGAAAAGGATTGGATATGGGCGGATCAATATATCTGCGTTCTATTCTGCTATTTGCCGTGGCCTTGGCGCCTGAGTCCTTTTGTCCATCGACTTACATGACAGATGTGAGAGACTCACTATAAGATGGCAACGTTAGATATGTTTTTTTCTTAGTGTTTTTTGTATAATTCCATTGTATCACGAACTTAGTATTTTAGGAACACACTTTTTCTTTGTGTTTTTGAAGTGTCTTTGCAATGTGTTCTTATTTTCTTGTTTTTTTCCTCATGTGGATGTAGCTTATGTTTTAGTTTACATGTTAGAATATGTGAGCTGCATATTTATAAGTTCCATCTTGCATATTGAAGCGTTTTATATGTACTACTTGTTGAATTGTTGTGCACTTCATCTATCTCTATTCAAAACATGAAATTGTCTTTGCTAGTTTCGTTCTCAAAGCAGTTTTATTATTTTTTTCTGAGAAAATTCCTCGGTGAGCTGTTAGGTATGTCTTGACTCAAGAAAGAAATTCTTGAAGTTGTTCTTGTAATGGATACCTTAAACAAGCCAAATCAGTGTATAGCGTTAATGAGGCGAATATATACGCACAAAGGTGGAAGGAATTTGTCATTGATAAGCGGCTTTGAAGTCAGAGCAAGTTGTTGTCCTCAACTTCTTTGAACTCGAGGATCGTCTTGTTAGAATCACGTTTGGCGTGATTCGCTAAGAATTATGAGGTTGATTTGTAATAAGTACTTATGCGTGTTGAGCGCTTTTCATCTTCTGCGTGTTTTGTAATAAGCACTTTTGTGATCTGAACCACTTCAATTATTATTCAGCGGTAAATTTGTGTTTGCATGGTTAGAATATGTGAGCTTATATGTATTTGAGCATTACATGTTTCCACATTTTTCCCAATTTGCATGGTGTGTACTACATGTAGTTAGTCTGATCTTGCATGATAGTTTGGCGTGCTTCATTTTGCAAGTTCCATCTTGCATCTTTGAAGTGCTTTTTATATGTACTACTTGTGGGAACCAACTATATGACATTTTTAAATGGTTTTGAATCAAAATGTGTCAATGTTTTACTCAAGGCTGGAGCGAACTAACAACATTAGACCGCTTGCATGGTTTACACAAAATTTAAGCGATACATAAGTCATAGAGTTAAGCAAATTGCTATGCATCGATAAATTTATTGTTTGTTCATCTATTTGATGGGTTAACTTTCTTTAGCCTGTTGTGATGTTGGGCGTGTCTAATGTTGCACTTTGTTTTGTTTTCCATGGCGGTGTTCTTTGGTTCTTGTCTCTGCACCTTTGTGGTTGTAGCCCCTCGCGTCTTTGGTTGATGGCTGGTTTTGTTTTGGTATTGTGGCGCATCCTTCTTTGCTCCTTGTTGGTTGATGGCTGGTTTCGTTCTTGGTGTGAAGCCATCCTTCTTTGCTCCCCTTGTTGGTTCATGGCTGCTTTTGTTTTTCAGCGATGTGGACTGCATCCTTCTTTGCTCCCAGCAGCGTTGGTTGTTGGCTGCTTCGTTTTCGATGGTGAGCTGCGTCCTTCTTTGCTCCCAGCGTCTTTGGTTGTTGGTGGTTTCGTTTTCGATCTTGAGCGCATCCTTCTTTGATCCTGTGTTGGTTGAAGCATTTCCTCGTGGTGGTCTTGTTGATATTGTTTCTTCATGTTCTTAGTCCTCTTCACTCTCTTCAGTCTCTTCACTCTCTTCTTCCTCTTCATCATCTTCATCATTAGTACCTTCATAAGCCACTGTTTCTTCGGTTTCTTCACGTTCTTTGTCCTCTTCACTCTCTTCTTCTTCCTCCTCTTCTCCATCTGCTTCTTCATAAGCCATTTCTTCTTCGGGTATACAAGTCTTGGGCTGCATTCTGTAGAAAGTGGGCTGCATTATTATTTTTTTATATGTGTCTTTGCATTGTTGTAGATATGTGTCTTTGCATTGATGTATATCTGTGATGGGCTGCATTCTATTTTTCTCTATACATGTTTTCAGGTTCTTGTGTTTTGTCTTGAATGCTTCCATGTTTTTCTCCGTTTTTAGGTTTTGATTGGGGGCTTCATGAAGGCTGTCGTCCTTTGTTTGAGTCGGGGGTTGATGTGGTTATGGAGGATTGTGTCATTGAAATCTCTCGAGATAATTGGTTTGAACACAAATGTGGCGTCTGGACCTAATGGTGGAAGTGTCTCTCGACCTAGTGTTGGGAGCGTGTGAAATTCAAAATTTTCCTCGTGTCACCAAGATCTATCTATGGAGAAACCAGCAACAAGGGAAGGAGAGTGCATCTACATACCCTTGTAGATCGCTAAGCGAGCGTTCAAACGGGGTTGAAGATGCGTTACTGTCGTGATCCAAATCAGGAGATCCTAGTGCGAGCAGACGGCACCTCCGCGTTCAACACACGTACAGCCGGTGGCGTCTCCCATGCCTTGATCCAGCAAAGAGGGAGGTTGAGGAAGACTCTCATCCAGCGGCAACCTGACGGCGCGTGGTGGTGGTGGAGGCGTGGCAATCTGCGAGGGCCGCCCAAGCGTGAGAGGAGGAGGACTTGGGAGAGGGGGGCTGCGCGAACCGTGTTGAGCTCCATCGTCTCCCCACTTTATATAGGGGTGGAGGGCTGGTTTCTTGCCCTCAAGTCCATTGGGGCGTTGGCCAAGGTGGGAGGAAAAATCCCATCATTTCCTTCCCCAATTGTTATCCCCCTTTTTGGGATCTTGATCTTATCCCTTGGGATATGATCTTATTCCTTCTAGGGGGATCTTGATCTTGCCTTGACCAGGTGTGGGGCCTTTCCCCACTACCCACGTTCATGTGGGTCCCCCATGCAGGTGGGCCCCACTCCGGAACCTTCTAGAACCTTCCGTTACAATCTGAAAAATCCGAACATTTTCCGTGGCCAAAATAGGACTTCCCATATATAAATCTTTACCTCCGGACCATTACGGAACTCCTCGTGTCAGGGATCTCATCAGGGACTCGAACAACATTCAACCACATACAAACTTCCTTTGTAACCCTAAGCGTCATCAGACCTTAAGTGTAGACCCTACGGGTTGGGAGACATGTAGACATGGCCAAGGGCGTTCTCCGTCAATAACCAACAGCGGGATCTGATACCCATGTTGGCTCCCACATGTTAAGATGATCTCATCGGATGAACCACGATGTCAAGGACTCGATCGATCCGTATTCAATTCCCTTTGTCGCGGTATTGTACTTGCGAGATTGATCGTGGGTATCTGATACCTTGTTCAATCTGTTAGGCAAGTCTCTTTACTCGTTCCGTAACACATCATCCGTGATCAACCCCTTGGTCACATTGTGCGTATGATGATGTCCTAAAGTGGGCGATACCTCTCCGTTTGCGGAGTAACAAATCGATCTCGATCCGTGGCAACCAGCAGAACACTTCGGAGATACATGAGTGCACCTTTATAGTCACCCGATTCGTTGTGGCGTTTGATACACCCAAAGCCACAAGCTCAGCGATTGAGCTTTTCTCCCATAGTTTGCGGGCTAAGAAGATGCGTGGAGGTCTCATTCCTCTTGGCGTGGAGCACGAGCTGAAATCTCAATTCAGCCCTCGAAACATCTCATATGTTCATGACGTTTGAAAATCTTTGGTGCCTTAATTCTAAACCGTTTATCCCGAACTATCCGTAGTTATCAAAAGCGTGTATGTCGATGTTACTTAACATCCACAAGCGGCGTTTGGGGTTCAACCTGTGGCGGTGCGTGGGACGAGATGAGCTCTCTTTGTCGCGCAATCGCTTGTCAACTTTCAACTATATTTTTCTCTGGGAACATATCTAAATAGTGGAACTAAAGCGAGCTTCGACATAATTTGCAAGATCTTTTGACTATGTTCGGGATAATTAAGTTCATCTTATGAACTCCCTCAGATAGACATCCCTCAGGTCATCTAAGTGATTACATGATCCAAGTCAACTAGGCGTGTCCGATCATCACGTGAAGACGGACTAGTCATCATCGGTGAACATCTTCATGTTGATCGTATCTACTATCGACTCATGCTTTCGACCTTCGGTCTCCGTGTTACGAGGCCATGTACATGCATGCTAGGCTCGTCAAGTTAACCCTAAGTGTTTTTTGTGTAAAGCTGTCTTACACCGTTGTATGTGAGCGTAGAATCCATCACACCCGATCATCCGTGGTGCTTAGACGACGAGCGTAACGAAAGATTGCCGCGATCGATGCACTTCAAGTACATGAAGGGATATCATTTTGCTCCTTTGATCTCCATCTTGAGGCTCCATGATCATCATCGTCGCTGACATGACACCATGATCTCCATCATCATGATCTCCATCGTCGTGTCTTCATGAAGTTGTCTACCAACTATTACTTCTACTACTATGGCTGCGGTTAGCAATAAAGTAAAGTAATTACATGGCGTTGTTCAATGACAGCGGGTCATACAATAAATTAAAGACAACTCCTATACGCCGTTGTCATACTCATCGACATGCAAGTCGTGATTCCTATTACAAGAACACGATCAATCTCATACATCACATATCATTCATCACATTCTTCTTGGCCATATCACATCACATAGCATACCCTGCAAAAACAAGTTAGGCGTCCTCTAATTGTTGTTGCATGTTTCTGATAGCTGCTATGGGTTTCTAAAACGTTTCTTACCTCATAAAACCACAACGTGATATGCCAATGCTATTTACCCTTCATAAGGACCCTTTTCGCCGAATCCGTTCAGGCTAAAGTGGGACGACACCGCTAGCCACCTTATGCACGAAGTGCATGTCAATCAGTGGAACTGTCTCACGTGGAAATGCGTGTAAAGGTCGGTCGGGACGCTTCATCCACGATGCCGTCGAAATAAGATTGGACTAGTAGCGGTAAGCATATTGAACAAAATCAGCGCCCACAACTACTTTGTGTTCTACTCGTGCAAAGAATCTCGCAATAGACCTAGCTCATGATGCCTTTGTTGAGGCATGCGTGAAATTCAAAATTTTCCTCGTGTCACCAAGATCTATCTATGGAGAAAAACCCGAGGGAAGGAGAGTGCATCTACATACCCTTGTAGATCGCTAAGCGGAGCGTTCAAGAAGCGGGGTTGAAGGTCGTACTCGTTGTGATCCAAATCACGGAGATCCTAGTGCGAGCAGACGGCACCTCACGTTCAACACCGTACAACCGGTGACTTCTCCCATGCCTTGATCCAGCAGGGAGAGGAGAGGTTGAGGAAGACTCCATCCAGCAGCAGCCACGGCAGGCGTGGTGGTGGTGGAGGGCGTGGCAATCTGCGAGCCGCCAAGCTTGCAGCGTGAGAGGAGGACTTGGGAGAGGAGGAGGCTGCGCGAACCGTGTTGAGCTCCATCGTCTCCCACTTTATATAGGGGGAGGGGCTGGTTTCTTGCCCTCAAGTCCATTGGGGCGTTGGCCAAGGTGGGAGAAAGAAATCCCATCATTTCCTTCCTCATGGATTGTTATCTTTTTAGGATCTTGATCTTATCCCTTGATATGATCTTATTCCTTCTAGGGGGATCTTGAGTCTTGCCTTGACCAGGGGTGTGGGGCCCCCCACTACCCACGTTCATGTGGGTCCCCCATGCAGGTGGGCCCCACTCGGAACCTTCTAGAACCTTCCGTACAATCTGAAAAATCCGAACATTTTCGGTGGCCAAAATAGGACTTCCATATATAAATCTTTACCTCCGGACCATTACGGAACTCCTCGTGACGTCCGGGATCTCATCGGGACTCGAACAACATTCGGTAACCACATACAAACTTCCTTTGTAACCTAAGCGTCGCAGACCTTAAGTGTATAGACCCTCTCGGGTTGGGAGACATGTAGACATGGCCGAGGCGTTCTTGATCAATAACCAACGCCGGGATCTGGATACCCATGTTGGCTCCCACATGTTCAAGATGATCTCATCGGATGAACCACGATGTCAAGGACTCGATCGATCCGTATTCAATTCCCTTGTCTACGGATTGTTATACTTGCGAGATTCGATCGTCGGTATCTAGTACCTGTTCAATCGTTCTGCGGCAAGTCTCTTTACTCGTTCCGTAACACATCATCCGTGATCAACCCCGGTCACATTGTGCACGATTATGATGATGTCCTACAGGTGGGCGAGAGATACCTCTCCGTTTACGGGTGACAAATCGATCTCGATCCGTGTCAAGCAGACACTTTCGGAGATACTGTAGTGCACCTTTATAGTCACCCGATTCGTTACGGCGTTTGATACACCCAAGCACTCCTCACGGTATCCGGGAGTTACCGATCTCATGGTCTAAGGAAGAGATACTTGACATTGGAAAAGCTCTGTGAAGCGAACTACTACGATCTTTGTGCGATGCTTAGGATTGGGTCTTGTCCATCACATCATTCTCCTAATGATGTGATCCGTTATCAACGACATCCAATGTCCATAGCGAAACCATGACTATCTGATCTGCAGCGAGCTAGTCAACTAGAGGCATACTAGGGACATATTGTGGTCTATGTATTCACCGTTGTATTACGATTCCGGATAATCGGTTATAGCATGAATAAAGACAATTATCATGAACAATGAAATATAATAATACTTTTATTATTGCCTCTAGGGCATATTTCCAACACCTAGCTCTCCACATAGCGTATATGATGTTGATGATGATGATTTTGTTACAGGTGTTGCGTGTAACTAGGACTAGGAGTCAACAATTAATCGTCCTCCTTTGGATGAGGTTGAAGTATTTTCAAACAAGAGGTAGGTGAGATGGCTTTTAAGTTGAGATGCTCTATAAGCTGAAGCCTCAGGGTTCAAATATATGGATGAGGCGATTAAAATAAAGGATCTTGTTCTCGGCAAAGATTTTGTAACCAAAAACCATGAGTAAGTTTTTATGTGATGTGTGTGCCCTTTCATGCTTTTTGTGTGTTTTGATTTTAGTTCTAATTTTATTGATCCCATTTGTGTATGTTCTCTTGAGGAACCGTTCTTTATGGTGCATGGTCCTTTTGGTGATGATGTTGATACTTACAATTTCGACTATATCTATGATACATTTGGCAAAGGAGCTATAATGGATTCGTATATCATGGATTATGTTATCAATTCTTTGGAAGCAAGACCTGAATTGGGTTTAGCTTATCAATCCGGTGAGCGTTGCTACTTTCACCTTTATTTATCTGATGGCGTTTTTGTCATTCTTTCCTCTTGCTTGGCTTTTCATGTCCATGCACCTTGCATTGTTTTTCTTTTATTCATGTCCTTTTGTTTTTGTTCTTTTTGTGTGCGTCGTTCTTCAAATGGAAACACGTGTGGCGAGAGATAATAGCGGAAATCTGTGTTGCAGGTTGTGCATAGCTCTTTGTTTTAGAATCACGATTAAGCAGTTCAATTTTTGTGAGCAGCCAGTATAGCTGGATACAATGGTAAATTATTGTTTTTGTCATTTATTTTTCTGGTTTGTTGCATTTCTTTTTATAGTTATTTTTGGAATATTGGTCACAGGTGGTATGTGAAAGAACTTTTGATTTCATTTTTTTATGCGAGCAGTTATGATTCGCGATTCAAGGATGGTCATTATTCCTTATACGATGAACAGCATCGGACCCTTGATATCCATGCGATGGGAAGTACCTTGGCCATCGATGTCACGACAAGGTGGCCGGGGCCCTTCTGCAGATGCGAAGTGGTATGTTATTTTTTTTACTTAGGAAAGCTTTCTTTGTGTTTCTCCTTTGTATTTTTCATAAACTACAATTGTACATGTAGTGAACTTCAACATATCTTGTGAACTGCATTTTTCTCACGTGCACTAAAAGAGATATTGTTTAGATGTTTGAGAACAACTTTTTTTGGGTTCGTTTGAATATCAACTTTTAGATCCGTGATGTGTGTTATTCTTATTGCTTCTTTTTTTTTGCGGATAGGAGGATGACTCTGCTGCTGAAGGCGATTTATGGTGAAAAAATGTATAATCGAGAACCTTCTGGCCGGGTTAAATTAGCGGAAAGCCATCTTACCCGGTTGTGCCACGAGAGTAAATGAGTGTGGAATCTATGTTACGAGGATGGCGCGGATTGTATGATGACAGCGTCTAGTTGAGAAAATTTTGAAATCCGACGACAGCTTCTCTGTTTTCTTTTTACTTTTTGTTCTTTGTGACAGCCTTTTTTATAATCACTTTTTGCATTTGTTTTCTTTTTTGCGGCTTCTTTGCTTTGAAGATTGGAAAGCCGAGTACATGTTCAATTCTTTGTTCAATCCTTTGAACATTTTGTGTTATGAAGACATGCCTCTTGAGTTATGTGAGCGATTGCGGACATCGGGCTCACTTCCTGTCCCTTGTCCAGACCTTGATATGATCGAGTTAGAACCTTGTGTTTCTCTTGGGTGCAAAAGTTTGTGCATGGACAATAGCTAGGTTTTAGTGTTGTGTTTGTGTGTCTTGACTATGTATGAAAAAGACTTTTTGAGTCGTTGTGTTTCTTCTTGTTACGTTCTGTGGCTATCATGGATAATTTGTATATGTATGTGTATTTTATATCAATAAGCGATACAATATATATAAGTGTATAATTTTACTTTTTGTTGTGACCATAGTGCATGCGGTAGCATTTGTCACTCTATATATGTAATCGTGTTTGATGGTATATCGCATTTGATGTAAACTTCTTTGTCAATATAAGAAGGCGCATTTTTTGCATTCAAGCAAAGTGTTGCACGTGTGTGCATGCAAAACTGAATGACACGAGCTGCTTTTTTGTGGAACAAAAAGCATTACTTTCCCTATAGTTGCGTTTTGTAGTTGGTTTTTATTTGTTTGTCGTTAAGGTACATGGTGGGGGGTTGGCCCCCAAATTTTAATTGTCTATATATATTTTTTGTATTGTTCTTATGCCTGCTTGCGTTAAGCGTGACTTGGCGAGGGGTGGGGAGGGGGTCGTGACCCCCATCCCCCGGTAAACAGCCGGGCGGCGGCTGCCGCGGCGCCGCATCTTGTCTTGTCAATCTCTGTCGCCCTGTCTATCTTAGGGTTTGGGGGGTGGTGGTTTCTTGTAGCGTCCTTTGATGGCAGAATGTCATACTGCGCTGTCACCAGCGCCTTTGCTTGCGTTAGCGGCAGGGTGGGAGAAGTCGTGACCCCCCTATCCTAACGGCGCTTCTGGCGGAGGCGGCGGCGGCAGCGGCTTGCAGCGGCGCGCATCTTGTCCGTCGTCCGTCGCCCGTCGCCTGTCTATCTTAGGGTTTGGGGGTGGTGGTTTCTTGTAATCCTTTGATGGAAAAAGCGAATGTCGCCTTCTTTGTCGATAAGCGCCTTTGCGTGCGTTAGCAAGGCGGCGAGGTGGGGAGGTCGTTCCCCTCCATCCCCTGCGGTAACAAACTGGCGGAAGCGGTAGCGGCCAGCATATCTTGTCAGCAATCCGTCCTCCGTCGCCTGTCTATCTTAGGGTTTGGGGGTGGTGGTGGTTTTTGCGTGTCCTTTGATGGAAAAAGCAGAATGTCCGCCTTTGCGCTGTCGATAAGCGCTGCGTGCGTTAAGAGGATTGGCGGGGTGGGGAGAAGTCGTGACCCCCTCCTATCCTATATTGGCTTTAAACAATGGAAGCGGTGGCTTCAGCCAGCGGCGCGTAAGTCCGTCGCCTTGTCTATCTTAGGGTTTGGGGGTGGTGGTTTGCGTCCTTTGATGGAAAAAGCAGAATATGCGCCTTGTGCTGTCGACAAGCGCCGCTGCGTGCGTTAAGCGGCGGCGGGTGGGGAGGGTCGTGACCCCTCCCATCCTAAGCCGGAAGCGGTGGCCTTGACTTGCGGTCATCATTAAGCAGTCCGTCATCTGCATCGCCCCTGTCTATCTTAGGGTTTGGGGGTGGTGGTTTTTGCGTCCTTTGATGGAAAAAGCGAATGTCCGCTGCGCTGTCCAAAGCGCCTTTGCGTGCGTTAGCGAGCGGCGAGGATGGGGAGGCTGTGCCTCCACATCCCCTGCGGCTGAAACTGGGAATCGATCGGGCGGCGGCGTAGCGGCTGCCGGCGCGCATCTTATCGCCATCCGTCATACCGTCGCCCCATCTATTTTAGGGTTTGGGGGGTGGTTTCTGCGTCCTTTGATGGAAAAAAGAATGTCGCCTGCTTTGTCGACCAGCGCCGCGCAGCGTTAAGCGCGAGCGGCGGGGGTGGGGAGAAGTCGTGACCCCCCTCCCTGCGAGGACAACTAGGAACTAAGGTCGGGCGGTAGCGGCTTGCATGGCGCGCGCATCGTGTCCGTCATACCGTCGCTGTCTATCTTAGGGTTGGGGGTGGTGGATTCTGTGCGTGCCTTTGATGGAAAAAGCAGAATGTCGCCTGCTTTGTCGATAGCGCCTACATGCGTTAGCGAGGCGGCGGGGTGGGGAGGGTGCGTGCCCCCTCCACATCTACCCGAGCAACAAACAGCGGGCGGTGGCGGCGTGGCTTCGGCGGCCGCGCATTAAGCGGTCCGTCATACCCGTCGCCCCCTGTCTATCTTAGGGTTTGGGGGTGGTGGTTTCGCGTCGTCCTTTGATGGAAAAAAGCAGAATGTCCGCTTCTTTGTCGACAAAGCGCCTTGCGTGCGTTAGCGCGAGCAGCGGTGGGGAGGTCATGACCCCCTCCATCCGCTGCGGCCGAACCTGGCCGGGAAGCGGCAGCGGCAGCGCGCATCTTGTCGTGAAATCCGTCCTCCGTCGCCCTGTCTATCTTAGGGTTTGGGGGGTGGTGGTGGTTTTTGTAGCGCGTCCTTTGATGGAAAAACGGAATGTCGCCGCTGCGTCCTTCATTTATGTGTTGGGGCCCTTGTCATTTGTCTTTGCTTTCCCCAGCGTTAGTCTGCCGTGTTGCAAGTGTGTGTGTTGGGGCCCTTATGCGTTTTTCGTTTATGCATGTCTTTTCACGTATACACTTGTTGACGCCTTATGTTGGTTACGTGAAGCTGTATTGGCGTTTGTTTAAAAATGTACGGATTATATTTTTTAGATATGTCAATATTAATTTATATTTTATATAATTACTATTTTTTGTGGTTGTTATGTTTTTTATGTGCATACTATGTTTTGGTGTCACTCGTTAAATTTTTCAAAGTCGTGTATATACTTGTTCTAATGCAAACTAATTTGAAAGCAATTGTTCACAACAAACTTACATTGTTTTTATAAAAGAAATATTCTTGCATACATGAAACAAAAAAAACACCTAGCAGCAAAGTAAAGTCGACTAAACACGACTCTGATTTTTCTAGTTGTTGTATTGGATTACAGCCTTGTTCTTCTTCTTCTTTTCTTCTTTGTCTCTTTGTGCCTTGTCGGTCCATTATGACATCGTAGATGATTCTCCATGACTCATATGTTGCGAATGCATCTATTGATGCATACTTGATAAGCTTGTTTGGCGGTGGGCAAAATCCCGAGAGAGTATGGTCCTCCTTGCGGTTAATTTTTTCTTCATATCATTGTAGTGAATGTCTATCATCACCACCGACTTGTCGACCAAAAGTCAAACTTCTTTTTTATTGTATGGGTCTCTCCATTCCCACGAATATCAATGTAGTTGTTGGAGTTGATCTCCAAACCGGATACCTTGACTTGCTTTTGTCTCCTTGATAGCGAATCGGCGAAGGTGTACTCATTATTCATCAAAATTTGTCTAGTTCCATTGGCTGCAATATATTTGTATAGAGTGAATATATTCTATTTCTTTAGAACTAGCAATTTTTTTTTTTAAAGCAGAGCTAATATGGATATCTGAATACATTGCATTGACGATTGCTAATTTTGTTAAACATATAAATCACGATAATAGAATGCATAAACAATGCATGTTTGTGTATGCTTGTATTCTGAACCTAATTCCATACATATTACGTATGGTAATGTTCGATGAAGAAACTATAATTAAACTCGTGTATTGCTAGATAATATAATTCAAAATTGAACACATAGTGACATACATGGGCGGATCAATGTCAATAAATTCATATCCACGCTTTATCAATAATGAGAAAAAGGTTAAATATTGGATGAAAATTTAAAATCAATATTGGCAAGCAATAGTTATTCTTACTGTCTTTAGGCTGCGAGATATGTGGTAGACAAGGCATTCTTTTTCTCGCATAGCTGTAGTACGGCTACCTGTTGTGGCTTCTCGTAGTATGTGTACTCGACATCAGCCGACTAGTTTGGCGGGCATTCCATGAGCTTCCTCTGAGCGTGGACATCATCTTGTCACGTCTTTGCTATGCGTGTGCAAAGGATGTGGAGCTTGTGATTGCCGGTGGAGGTGGGCGTCGTGGAGCTCCACAGTGTACTTGCGGCGGTTGCGAGAGGTGCATCGCCATGATTCTCGTGTGTTCTCTAGTGTTTGTTGTAGAGAGAGGTTAGTGAAAGGAAGGCGGAGAAGAAGATGCAATTGGTTTTTGGGGGGAAGAAGCGGTTGTGTTTCTCCTGCCTTTCTTGGCGGGGCGTGGGAGAGGTGTAAGAGGCGGTGGCGTGGTGGGGCTCTGTTTAAGTTTATGTGGCTAGCTTCGAGAGGTTACTGCTATGAGAGAGCTCTTGCTAGTGTGTTGGAAATCCGGAACGTCGTCGCCTCTTTTTTTCGTGATTATATCTATGTATTGGCCTTGTATAGAAAATGTTATGATTGTGTTTTCTGTCAATTGTCCAATTCGGTGCACTTCTTTTTATCAAGCATTTTCGAGGTCATAAGTATCTTTGATTTGATTCACAGTGTATGTACTTCTTCTCTTGATGGTGTTCTTTTTTCTTTTCTTGATCTTTGTGGTAATACTAGCGTTTGTGCGGATAGAGGTAATGTGGCTAGGGGTTGTCGGTGTTTTGTTTAAATATGAGGTTGCATTCTTATTTCACCATCTTGCATTGCGGAAGCGAAGATAAGCGCAATTGAGAAGAAGAAAAAAGTGCTTCGCTTGGAAGCTGCGTTGTTATCGTCGTTGTTGCATCTGTCTGCGTTGACATTTGGGCTTCAGCGTTTTATTTATTAATATTCTTCGGTCTTGATGCACATTTTATTTTGTTGGTTGTTTATTCATTTTAAAAATGTTTGTCATTTTCTTTTTAATGTTTTATTTTTTGAACATATTTGTTTTTTTCTTAGTAGGCTTTGTTGGCCTGTGTTGCAGTAGTGAAGATGTAATTGGCCCGGGTCGGCTGTGAGCTGGTGATTCTGTCGCTGTGTGTCGTCTAATGTTAGTCCCACCTGCTTGGCAGGCGCGCCCTAGTTGTTTATAAGCGGCAAAGGCATGCTTGGTCGAACTCCTCGTATACTTATCTAGGCGCTTATACACGGCTCATTGCTATATGCTCTATGACACAGGGCCCATGCCAGCCCCCATGCTTGTGACTCGAGCAGCTATATGGTAGGTAGACCTATCAAGGCCCAGGTGGGGCCACTGTGGGTGGTCAATTTTTTACTTTTAATATTTACGCCTGTGTTTTTTTTTTCAATGTTGGAGACGAGGGTTACTGTATTGCATTGCATACGTGTGTTTTCAATGTTGGGCGTGCCTTTGCATTGATTAGGGTTCATCTTGCATTGTATATGCATTGAAGCTATGTCTGATTCTTTTTTCTTTGTTTCCATCTTTTGCTATCAGTTAATCTTTTTTTCCAATGTATGGGATGCTTGCTTTTTAAATCATACATATTTCCTCATTATGGTTACTGTTTGTACTTTTGTGTACTTAGATTGTATTGAATTATTTCGTGTTTTGTGTTTTTCTATTTGTGTTTTTGCTCTTATGTATTCCTTTCTTGAAATTTATGTTAGTACCTTTGCTTTGTTGGGTATGTTAAGACTTCATTCGACAAATTCGATTATTGACATTCTCAACTTACCTTGCATAAATCTGTTTGCATTCATCACGACAATTTCATCACCAACAATCTAAGTTCAAAAGCAAACTAACGATTGTGCATGCAACAAAACTAACATAATCGAGTTCATCATTACTGACGATTGTGCATGGCAAGCAAACTAGGTTCGACAACAAGCAAACTAACGATACATAAGCAAACAACACAAAGCAAATTTGATGATAATTCTAAAAGCGTTGGCATTCTTGGCTCTGGCTGGCACCATCTTCTTCTTCACGGTTAGGCTCTTCCATCCCGTACTGCTCTGGCGCGCTTGTTGGGTGGCTCCTCCTTCTCGGCTTTGCAGCGAAGCCGTCACAGTGGGTGATGCGGTTCCATATCTAAATGCGATCGTGGCATCCTTTGCAGCGTATTCGATGTGCCTCTGGGCGACGAGATGGCCCGAAGGTGGTGCTGGCGTTGGTGATCTTCTTCTTCATGTTCTTTGTAGTAATGCGTCGATGGCCTTGAAAGCGTCTCGAGGAAGTCAGCGGCTTGGTTGCGTCGGGCACCCTCCACTCCTTACGGATGTCGCGAAGTTGGCAACCTCGATTTAATCGACTGGTTTTGCCCGTCGATGGAGAAGCTTTGCAAAAGTGTACACAGGGTCGGCGAGAAGTTGTCGAAGGCGGTGCACCTTTCGCGTCGCTCATTTGGAAGAAGCGACGGGTGATTCTTGCCGATGGAGAAGGCGGCAAGGCGGGTTTATAACCAGAGTCGTTGTCGTACTCGAGATCAATGCGGCGATCTTGTGGCTGGAGGCTGAGTGGCGCTTATCTTGTCGAGGTGATCGCCATGCTTCTTGTCGTTGGTGTGGATGGCGTGCAACTTGGTGTTGCCGTGCGCCTTCTGACGTTATGCCCTTGTACTCGTCGGTGACGTCATCGCCGGTGGTGGGGCGCAATGGATACTTGTGTTTGTTGTGAATGTGGATGAAAGGCCTTTGGCGGTGCGAATTTAAGGGAGGCGCGGTGTGGGATGGCCTCGTCGGATGAAGCTGCGCATCAGCGATGATGCGGTTGTCTGCGATCGTGAGTTAGTTTTGCATCTGTGATCGTGGGCTTGTGGCGATGGGCGCTCCGTCGGGTGTATGTATCTTGACGTGGTTTTTAAATGTGGGTTTTTATCGGCACATTTTTTAACCATAACCTTTTTCTATTCGAGCAGGCGTTTGGTTACGTTTTGTAGATGCATCTGGCGACAACATAAGCGCATTGCTTACAATCAAGCCTTTAGCGTCGGCAAAGGCAATGCCACTTTGTATACATGTGTGTACTTCATCGTTTTGCGTGTCTCTTGCTATATGCTTTGATGGTGATGCATTGCACCGGAATGAGCGCATACTTCTCAGATCCGTCTTGCATCTTGTTTCTGGGGTGGAGGGGGCCCCACACTTTTTCGAACTTATTGTTTTTCTTGGTGGTTTTCTTGGGCCTTTGTTAGGCTAGTTTATATACATACTTGGGTCCAAGTCGGCTGTGAAACCTGACTTTTTGTTCCCGTTTATTTGTGTGTGCGTCCTAATGTTTAGTCCCACATAAGCTAGTGGAAGGCTCCCGAACTGTTTATAGCGTTGGCGAGGCATCTTGGTCGAACTCCTCCGTATACTTATCTGGGTTGCTTATACTGCGGCTTTCGTAGCTATATGCACTATGACACATGAGCCCATTGCAACCGGCCCCATGCCTTTGTGGCTGAGCGACTCCCCTTACGTGGGTGCAGGACCTATTCTGAGGCCAGGTGGGCCTATAGCACAGGTGGTGGTCAATTTTTTAGTAAATCATCGTGCACTACATTCATTTATTTTGATCTTGCATGTGCCGCATATCTGCGTCTTGCACATTTGTCTCGGCTACATTTTGTACCTTTGCATTGGTATCATTTTCTTTATTGTTTTCATCTTTAGTATCCATTTTTCTTAGTGTCTTGTACCTTGCATTAAATCATAGTTACATCTTTGCGGTGTACACATCTTGCCTTGCGTGCATCCTTCTTTGTGCCAAAAGCATGTCTTGCACTTCATGCACATATAGTGAACTACAGTGCAATTTGGAGGCGCACACATAAAATGGTAGTGGATTATAATTTTTGAGTATTATTTTTAATGATGCGTGGTTTTGTTAAGTAGGAATTTGAAGTCAAAGTACACCTTCTTTTCCGTTCCTCTTTCTTTGGTAACATAAGCTTTCATTGATTGTCCTTTATTCTTGGGAACATAATTTCCATTAATTTATCTTTAATTTTCAATTTTGACCTTTTGCATTTCTCTTGTATAAATGAAGGCTAACTTATACCCTTCGTTTGCATTTCATTTTCTCCTCTAATCATAAGTTCTCTCCTTTCTCTAGGTTTTTGTTGCGATGGCTCCGGCCCTGTCGTATCTCTTCTGGCCATGGTTTGTGGTGTCTGGATGTCTGCAATTGTTTAGCTTTCCTTGAGCCGTCGTGCTCGTCGTGGTGGGAAGGTATTGTCTGCGGCAGGCGAGCGGCGACTTACATATCGTCAGATATTCGAAAAGGATTGGATATGGGCGGATCAATATATCTGCGTTCTATTCTGCTATTTGCCGTGGCCTTGGCGCCTGAGTCCTTTTGTCCATCGACTTACATGACAGATGTGAGAGACTCACTATAAGATGGCAACGTTAGATATGTTTTTTTCTTAGTGTTTTTTGTATAATTCCATTGTATCACGAACTTAGTATTTTAGGAACACACTTTTTCTTTGTGTTTTTGAAGTGTCTTTGCAATGTGTTCTTATTTTCTTGTTTTTTTCCTCATGTGGATGTAGCTTATGTTTTAGTTTACATGTTAGAATATGTGAGCTGCATATTTATAAGTTCCATCTTGCATATTGAAGCGTTTTATATGTACTACTTGTTGAATTGTTGTGCACTTCATCTATCTCTATTCAAAACATGAAATTGTCTTTGCTAGTTTCGTTCTCAAAGCAGTTTTATTATTTTTTTCTGAGAAAATTCCTCGGTGAGCTGTTAGGTATGTCTTGACTCAAGAAAGAAATTCTTGAAGTTGTTCTTGTAATGGATACCTTAAACAAGCCAAATCAGTGTATAGCGTTAATGAGGCGAATATATACGCACAAAGGTGGAAGGAATTTGTCATTGATAAGCGGCTTTGAAGTCAGAGCAAGTTGTTGTCCTCAACTTCTTTGAACTCGAGGATCGTCTTGTTAGAATCACGTTTGGCGTGATTCGCTAAGAATTATGAGGTTGATTTGTAATAAGTACTTATGCGTGTTGAGCGCTTTTCATCTTCTGCGTGTTTTGTAATAAGCACTTTTGTGATCTGAACCACTTCAATTATTATTCAGCGGTAAATTTGTGTTTGCATGGTTAGAATATGTGAGCTTATATGTATTTGAGCATTACATGTTTCCACATTTTTCCCAATTTGCATGGTGTGTACTACATGTAGTTAGTCTGATCTTGCATGATAGTTTGGCGTGCTTCATTTTGCAAGTTCCATCTTGCATCTTTGAAGTGCTTTTTATATGTACTACTTGTGGGAACCAACTATATGACATTTTTAAATGGTTTTGAATCAAAATGTGTCAATGTTTTACTCAAGGCTGGAGCGAACTAACAACATTAGACCGCTTGCATGGTTTACACAAAATTTAAGCGATACATAAGTCATAGAGTTAAGCAAATTGCTATGCATCGATAAATTTATTGTTTGTTCATCTATTTGATGGGTTAACTTTCTTTAGCCTGTTGTGATGTTGGGCGTGTCTAATGTTGCACTTTGTTTTGTTTTCCATGGCGGTGTTCTTTGGTTCTTGTCTCTGCACCTTTGTGGTTGTAGCCCCTCGCGTCTTTGGTTGATGGCTGGTTTTGTTTTGGTATTGTGGCGCATCCTTCTTTGCTCCTTGTTGGTTGATGGCTGGTTTCGTTCTTGGTGTGAAGCCATCCTTCTTTGCTCCCCTTGTTGGTTCATGGCTGCTTTTGTTTTTCAGCGATGTGGACTGCATCCTTCTTTGCTCCCAGCAGCGTTGGTTGTTGGCTGCTTCGTTTTCGATGGTGAGCTGCGTCCTTCTTTGCTCCCAGCGTCTTTGGTTGTTGGTGGTTTCGTTTTCGATCTTGAGCGCATCCTTCTTTGATCCTGTGTTGGTTGAAGCATTTCCTCGTGGTGGTCTTGTTGATATTGTTTCTTCATGTTCTTAGTCCTCTTCACTCTCTTGATCTCTTCACTCTCTTCTTCCTCTTCATCATCTTCATCATTAGTACCTTCATAAGCCACTTTGTTTCTTGGTTTCTTCACGTTCTTTGTCCTCTTCACTCTCTTCTTCTTCCTCCTCTTCTCCATCTGCTTCTTCATAAGCCATCGTTGGTGCCGGCTTGAGCGGGCAACCAGGTCAAGCATGTTAATCAGGAGGAGTGAATTCATTCAAATAGAAGCGAAAGGCGAATCCTGGTCTGCCCGAGCGACTTGGGATGATGCACCGAGGGCGCCCCAACAAAGTAAGCTAAAAACATGAGCAATGGATACACGCCCAGGACGGACCCACGCTGCCTAGGAATGATGCAGCCCGAGGGCGCCCCACCGAAACGAACTTGAAAGATGTCACCGATAGTGTTGACGACGGAGGGGTGTTGGTGTAGCAGACTCTGGGCTGGGAGCGATCTCACGAGCCCCTGTGCCCGGGCCTTGGGAGGCTCGAGGCGCCTGGTGGCTCTTCGACCATCTCCATCTCCGCCAGGCTGCGGAACGCCTCGACCTCTTGAGCCTCCAGGATGCCCCACATGAGGCGCTGGTATTGCAGCGCTGCTCGGCAAGCCATAAGGCATGCGAACATAGCTGTGGGTGGACCTTCAGAGCGCCCCACTCGCGAGGGCCGAGGTGCTCTCGAGAGGCGGCTCGCTGAGCCTCTGTATGTCGATGAGATGCGCAGCCCACCATCCTCGCCTGGATGGGGGGCCACAGGGTAAGCGGCGGCGCCTCATGACTCTTGACTCAGAGCTCCGAATGGCCTTGCGATTAACTCCCGAGGGTTTGGCCTCCTTGCCTTGCTCCTTCTTGAGGGAAACGTGCTTTGAAACACGCCCAAGTGGTGCCTAAGCGCCCTCGTGACTGGCAAGGTCAGGCCCTCGAGGGGAGAGCCCCAGCCCCGCCGAGGAGGGCGCCGCCGCTTCCTGGCGCGATGGAAGGAGGTTCTCCGAGCAAGGCTGGTTCTCGAGCGCCTGCTCCTAAGGGGCCGGGCCGACGATGTCTTCTTCTTCTGTGGTGGTCCGGGAAGCCTCCGCTTCGGGACTGGATCTTCCAAAGGATGCGCCCGAAGGCTCGCTCTGTGAGCACACCGCGTTTTCTTCGCAGCCACCGTGATGACTCCGCCACTTCCGGCATCTTGAGGACGTTGTAGCCGTGGTGGGTTACAGCCATGAACTTGGCCAGCGCTGGTACCCGAGGATGGCGCTGTACGGCAAAGTAATGTGGGCGACGCCGGTCGGCGAGCCCGTGCGGTAGTTGTCGCGACGCCTCGGGTGACAGGAGGCGGACCTGCCTTATCAGACTCGTGGAGCCGCCGGTGACTCCGGAGAAAGGTTTGGTGGCTGAAACCGATTGTAGGGCACTTGGATATTGTTGAATGTTTCCACGACAGACGTTGAGCCATGGCCCGCCATCGGCGAGGGTCCCGTGACTAGCATGTTGCTCGATGATTGGGGAACAAAGCATTGGGAGAACTCCAGCAAGGGCGCAAGACTTGAGCTGATCCATCGAGCTGAACATGATGGTAAACGCCGACCACCGAGAGGGCGCCGCCTCGAGCTTGGGGAGGACTGCATTTACTCAGGGCGAACGCTTGAAGATGCGTTGAGAGGCCGAGGCCCGAGTTCGCCCCAGATGCAAGCGATTGCATGTGGCTCTTGAAGCCCCAGCCCCTCGCCCCGATAACGGTCCTCATTTCTCCTTGGCTGCGGGCGGCAGGGGGGAGGCTCAGCGCTCTATGGGCGATCTCGCGAGGCTGATCCTCCAGCCTCCTCACGAGGCGGTCCCGCCACCATCCTCGCGAGGTTGGTCAGCCCACCCTTGGCGAGGGTCATGGTCTTCCCTCCTGCCCCTCCTTTTCCTTTTTTCTGCCCAGAGCCCCGGCCGTCGGTCGACATCGGCCGGTCCTTCCTTATCGCACCGGCCGAGCTCTTGGCATTCGCTGGTGTTGGGTGGAGGTCGTGGTACACGCAGCATCGGCTGCCCTTGGAAGATCTCGCTGATCTTCGCCTCGCTGTCCGTCTGGCCAGCCAAAGCACGGCAGCCCTTTGCTTTCACATCCTTGGCCTTGGGTTTTTCTTTCTGGTAGCAGCCCGGAGGAAGAGACGCCTTCTCAGCCCCGCGCACTTGGTCGCAGTTGAACAGCTCCAAGGAAGTGCACAGTGTCTTCATGTATCGCCAGCCTCCTTCATCTTGACGCCGCACGCACGCCTTCCGGAGAAGTCTGAGATGATGGCCTCCTCGTCACCTTGAGAATCTTGAGGCGCGGCGTTGTTGAAGGCGCTGGATGTACTTCTCGCAAGGTTTCGTTGCTGGTTGATGCGGCGCATGTCGCCTAGGTGGCCTGGCCGAGTACCTCGAAGTTGGCGGCGAAGCGGTGCGATCTCGGCCCCTAGGAGCAGATTGTGCTCGGAGATGTGTTCACGAGCCAGGTGGGCCCCTGGCCCTGAGCGCCATGGAAACCAGTTTGCTATGACCTTCGCCTCCGCTATAAACATGCTCAGCAGAGAGCCAGAGGAACTCAAGGGGTCACTGCACCATCGATGAGGGAGGCAGTGTCTAGCTTGAACTTGTCGGGCCACGCGACGCAGGCAGCTCGGGCGGTGAAGGCGCTGCAACCCGCAGGCCACTGACGGATGGGTGACGAAGAGCTTGGTCCTGGTCCCTGCGCTGCAGCTAGGAGTGGGTCTTGACGTGGCCGGAGCAGGAGAGTGGTCGCGATGAGCCGAGCGGGAGCGGCAGCCATGCGAGGGACTTCTTGCAGCTGCTTCGCCGCTGGCTGGCGCCGACGGAGCGGTTCCGCCAGGCCACGCTACTTTGGGGCCGGCGCTTTTGAGGGGAGGACCGAGGCGCTCGAGCTTCGCCGCTACAGGCAGTGGTGCGGCGGACGGATGGCGCAGAGAGCCTGCTGCACGGACGAGCTTCTCGACGCGGTCGAGCCATTTCAGAGACGCTGCCGACGGATGGTAGCGCAGAAGCTTGTCCGCGATGAGCGCAGCTCGAGCTTCGGGCGCTGGAATGCGCGAGACGGCGAACCAGTGGGTGAGCGAGGGTAGCAGGCCGCCTGCCTCACGGAGGATGCTGGACGATGCTTGCTTCGCCGCCGCCGCCGGCGGCATTGATGGCGTAACGGAACGACGAGGGCGCCTGCCGACGGGAGCCGCCTGGGCGACACGGGAAGCGAGGGCGGCTCTTGAGGCCAAGGGCCCGACGAACGCCTGACATGGATGCGATGGTCGAGAAGGACAGCGACGGAAGACGACCCGACGACTTTACCTCGGGCGCGCCAAATGTCGGATTTCGGGTTCCAAAGAGACTTTGAGTTTCAACACCGGGTGCATGCGGAGATTTTGCCTCTACCTACTCAGCCTCGCCACCGCGCTAGGATCTAAACTACTAAAGGAACAACACAAGCGACAGTAGTTTACTAGTTCAAAGCCACCATTGTGTAATACCCTACCCAGCAGGTGGTGTGGTGGATTGCCTTGGGCTGATGATGAATAATACAAGGAAGAACAACCTTATGAGGGTCTGTTTTGTCAGACGATGAACTCTAGGAGGAGTTCAGCCGCTTCTCTCACTGGTTTTCGGTGAGAATTTTCGATTCGGATTTAGATGCCCGATCCAGATGCCGATCCAGATGTCGATGACTCTACCCCGGGGTGGCTAGTTCTATTTATAGGCAAAGGCCCCGGGCCTCTTCCCAAATATTGAAAGGGCGCCAACAATTGGCCATTTTGAAGGGGAACATCGGGTACACTTATCCTGACTCAGTTGGTCCGCCGCCAAAGGCTCGTGACGCTCGGCTTGGCTCCACAATGACTTCCTTCCGCCTGCTATTGGTCTTGTCTTGTTGCAATCAAATGGATGCCTTTGCTTGATGCTCGCCATTGCTCCTTTGCACCAAAGAGGAAAGGAGGACACCAAGGGCTGCTGGCGCCGACCGGCGCCTTGGTCGCCATGGCTATTATGGGCACCTCGCGAGGTACCCCGCCTCGAACTCTCCACCTCCTCGTGAGCAGCCTCGATGAGGCCATGCGTGAGGAAGCTCCTTGTCGTCCGCCTCATGAGGCTTGCCTCATGAGGGTCTTGAGCTTGTGTTGATGAAGATGGGCCGCGGGCCCCCTTGAGCCACCAGCAGCCGCAGTGGCAAGTTTGGGGACCCCTGCTCCCTGCACGCCGACAGCCAGGATGCCATGAGGGTTAATCATAAGTAGGAGGTTTGTTCAATAAGAACAACACCTAAGCACCGTCCACCCACATATCAAATTATCAAAAGTACCGAACACTAATTCGCCAACATGATGAAAGAGTAGATGAAATTCTCAGGTACCCTCAAGAACACTTTCCTTATCATAAGAAACCGCTTTGGTATGTCCTTACTCAAAAGGATTGGGCTACCTTGCTGACTTTTTGTTAACAAGTATTGTTACTTTCGCTCGTTATAAATTATATTGCTATCAAACTATTCATTGCCTATAATTGAACCATGACCCGCCAAGACATGCCGCACACCACCGTCACTTCTCCACCCCTTTAGATAACATGATTGCTGCGGCACATGATTGGTCGCTATTCCAATGGAGGACAAGTCTCCAAGAGTGGTTGAGACACATGCATCGTAGATCCTTCAAACGGCTATGGTTCAAAGAACAGCTTATTCATATAGTCGAGACAGGATTCACTCAACCCCACCCGAGCCGGAGTTATATCGCACATGGATGAATCGGCCGGATCGAAAGCAGCGAAGGAACCCGTAATGCCCTCAAGGCCTAACCCAATGGGCGTGGTGCAAATGCTCGTGACATGGTGGATAAATATGAGCGCACGAGAAGCTTTTGAAGAAGGCAAAGACATGGACCGCCGAACCATTTCGTTCATCCGACAACGCGGAACAGTGTCTTGCTTTCAGCTTTTGGGGGCCCTACAAAAAATACACTCGTGATGATACGCGGTTTGTCATAGTAGTCGCGTCATTGTCGCATGTACATCCATGAAAATTTTATGACGTAATCAAGATAGTCATACCTGTGCCGTCAGAGAAGTGTTCCATGACATTACCAAAATTATCACGAAGTGTCCACTTCCATGACGATAAATCACGCGGTCACGAAGTGCTTTCGCCAAGGGTGATCGACACGCGGCATCCACCGTAATAACGCTAAGCTATCGGGTCGGGTTTTGATCCGATAACTCATTAGCCCCGACCAATGGGGATTTTCACATGTAAAATCATCATTGGCTGGAGGAAACACGGTGTCGGCTCATCGCCGGGACAGATGTCATCCACTCATTGGATGTATACGCCATGATATGTCAACACGTGGCACGCCCAACAGGCCCATTCTTGAAAAGGCAACTGCTTGACTTGGTCAAAGGTATGGCCGCCCATGGAAAGCCCGGCACGGCTCGTCGCATATAGCCCATTTACAGCCCGCTAACCCAAGGCCCATTACGCCTTATTCAATTAGGCCCAAGAGCGCTATCCGGCCATCCAATATGATTCCAGCCCATTTTCACTTTGCCCATGTATGGCCCATGACGCCTTTTCGCCCATATGCGCCCTATGTAACTTCGCCTATTAACGGCCTGGTGAACCGCCCTAATGAACAATGTATCACTTTACACCCATTAATGGCCCGTGGTGAAATCGCCCAGAAGAACAAGTATCACTTTATACCCATTAACGGCCCGTTATTCCGCTAATGCTTCAGCTGTTATTTTCGCTTTTCAGAGCCCATTTATTCTGGGCTCATTTCAAAGATTCGCATTATACTCACATCATTATTTTCGCTAGGGCCAAATTCAGCCGTGGTTACAGGCCGTCTGCCAGGTCCGTTACCGCTTCATAGTTGGCCATCAACACGGCCTATAAACGATGGGTCTATGGCCCCATGAACGGATTATATTCCAACTCTAGCCCGCTACTGCCAGAATGCTCTGCTTACCCATGTTTACCAATCGATCATATGGCCCGATAAGTCCCATTGATGATACTACCAGAAGGCCCATTGTTTCTATACCGTAGAAGGCCCATTGTTTCTACGGCCCGTGAAGGCCCATCGCTTTATACGCCCGTAGAAGGCCCACTATTTCTTGGCCCGTAGAGCCCTAGTGTCACTACAAGAATATTAGCCCATGGTTATTGTGGCCTAGTTTTAAAATAGGTTATTGCAGCCACTAGCAAACCATAGAAAAGAACTGCGACCGACTACAAGCAAACAAATAAACAAGACAACAAGGAAATAAATAAGCAACTTACACTAGGCTATCACGCTATTACATTATATTACATCCACTGGCATCAAAGTTCGCCACCGCAAATATAGGGAACACAAAGAAGATATAAACACTGCAAGAAAACAAGTCCGTAACTAAAACCACTTCAAGAGCTCAAGAAACAATATCCCGGTACCCATAATGCTGGCAAGATGCTTAGTGCTTATTAACTTCTTGGCGCTTAAGTCCTCCGCTTGTCGCTGACCATAAAGTATGCATCTCAATCCGCAGGACTTCTCTTCCGGCTTCGTCAGATAACATCTGACGATATCTTTCAACTTGAAGTTGAGACTCAAGAAGTTTAACTGATTCAGGCAATGAGTTCAAGAGCTGGTGCCAAGAATGGTAGCCAATTACCGAACACTACATCAAGACAGACTTTGGGGTTGTCTCAAGTCTTCAATATAGTTTTATCGCCTTTCTTGGAGACCAACAGGATGTCTCACTATCTTGAACCTTATCAGACATTCCTTTACCATTGCATAACAGGTACTCTTTCCAATATTTTATCCGCTTCTAAAAGAGAAACAAACAAACACATCTCAGGTTTACAATGTAGTATATGAAACTCATTTTGGTAAACCAGTTAAGTAGTAAGGTGACAGATAACAAGAAACAAACATATATCTATGTAGTATGGTCACCGATGGTCTATATCATTCTAGTTTATGTTGCCAAATCAAGATAGATATAGTTCAATCATATCTATTTAAGACAAAGCAAGCATAGAGAATATAAGTGTGGGAAACTACACAAGAATAACAACACTTGTAATGTGCATGGCATGAGAACATAACTGTTTATTCAATTGAAACTAAAATCAACATAGAGCAAGTTACAACAGAAAGCCAAACACGTTGAAGAAACAGTTTAAAACATACCGTCATGCCATTGAGTTTCAATTGCATCCTTCAAATTTGAAATTAGTTGGTATCAAGAATACAAGTGATGCAAGAGCAAAGTAGTATGAACCATAGCTATGGAACTCCACATGAGAATTCCTTTCTTTTTGCTAACTTGGGTTGGAGTGGTGGTCCTCGTGATTTGGGCACCGCAGCTTGCCTTACTAATCGCTCCGTGTTTGGGTGCTCTGTGGTGGAGACTGTGTTGGTCAACTGAACCGGTGTCTATCCGGTTGGGGTTAGAAGGGTGATGGTTCTTCGTCTAACCGGTAGTACAATCTGCATGAGTGTGGGTTATGTGTGGTGGGGCTGGTTCTGGAGAAAGCACAACCGTGGTTCTATCTGCATCGACAGGTAGCATGATCTTTTTCAAGACCGTGTTTTTACTCCCACGATACTGCCATCACTCCTCCAATTGAAATGGCTGATAAACAAGAAAAGTAATTGAATGTATAGACATTGTAAGATAGACAGTGCAATGGATAGTAGGGAAGAAAATGGGCATGAAATAATTCACATTTATGTTGTTAGCAAATAGAATAGCAGACATAATTTCACATATATGATGGCTAATTAAACAGGATAGCATGACACAATTTCACATGTATGATGGCTAACTAAATAGGATAGAATGACATACTTCAAAATATGATGACTATGTAAACAGGATGACATGATATAACTATACGATGTGTCTATTAAAGTGGTGGCATGCCATAAATCACAAACATGCCGGATGGAAACATGATGGCATGATATAATTCATTGATAGAATGACATAATTTAAAATATGATGACTATGTAAATGGATGAGATGATATAACTATATTATGTCTTTAGAAAATGGGTTGGCATGCCATAATTCAGATACATGTTGTCTATGTAAACATCATGGCATGACATAATTCAAATATATGATTTATATACTAAGGAAGTGAGCAGAGGGCAATCGCATATATGATGTGTCAACTAAGGAGATGGCATTCAATATTGTATATGATGTAAAAACTAAGCATTGCAATACAACATATGCATTATATGAGTAATATAACCTGCCAAGTTTGAGCATACACCTGGGGGATAATAGGACCGGCATTTATTTCTGAATCCTCCTCCAAGAGCTATCTATAACCAGCAAGATATCTGTTTAAAGAGTAGCATTGTTCTGCTTCTAAAGACCTTGTTTTCTCTAGATTTCTCCATCACCAATTCAAATGGCTGATGCACAGAAGAGCAGTTGAATATACAAACATTGTCGATAAAAGCAATGAGAAATACAAAAAAGGACGCATGATATAATTCACATATATGACGCTTGCCTAAACAGCATGGCATTGCATAATTCACATACATAATGCCTTGCAACAAGATAACATTGCATAATTCACATATATAATGTCTTGCAACAAGATGGCATTGCATAATTCACATATATGGTAATTAGACACTAAACAGTGGCATTCACACAAAGCATGTCTAAACTAAGCAAATGACATAGCAATGCAAGATACCATACGCACGATATGAGCAACATAACCCCGCCAAGTTAGGGCATGCACCTCGGGAATATGACCGGTCATCTGCTCCTCAATCCTCCTCTCGAGGAGCTATCGGTAACAAAGAAGACATGCGCTCGTCAGATAGCATTATCGCCGAAGACCTTGTTTCACCTGATTTTTCCATGACTGCGTGGATGCTGATGCACAGAAGAGTAATTGAATGTACTAAAATTGTTGACAAATTTAACATGTAATAAAAAAAATGATGGCATGATATAATTCACATATAAGATGATGGCTAACTAGGTGGCACATATATGATGCCCGGCTAGACAAGATGGCATTGCATGATTCACATATACGATAAAGAAACTAAACAGATGGCATTGACACAAAGCATGTCTAAACTAAGGAGATGACATCTTTAATGTATATAGTAGCAATGCAAGGCACCATATGCATGATATTACCAACATCAAGATGCCAAGTTAGAGCGAAGACCTCATGGGGTAAATAGGAGTGGTCTTCTCCTTCAATCCCCCTAACAGTTATCTTCTCTTGATTACGATCCAAATGGGTGGAGGGGGCTGCCTTTGCCCCACCATGGAACGGAGACGCTCGCATGAAATTTTATTGCCACGCAAGGCTCGCTCTTTTGCTCTACATGATCACCATTGTGTACAATAATGGCATGCATAGGAATAAAACATAGTGAGATTATGTAAGGAGTGCATGCACAAATCAGAGTGATGGTAGCAAACTGTGGATAGACCCAAAACCAATGATAGCAAAGTGATAATAGCTTTAGTTAAAAAATACAGATAATGGCTCCTTTAATGTTTGTTTGCACCCAACATGAAACTCATAGTAGACACCGGAGATTAACCGATAGTAGACAGATAGTACCGACATTTCCAATATGTACCCTACAACCATTTAAAAACTCAAGTTTCAAAGATTAGTTTGGACCCGACCTGAGTCTAATAGGTGAACACGACGATAATGTAGCATGTCATCATATTAATGCATAACGTGAAGGTACATGAAGAGTGCGACTCTCTTGCGGACCCGTAGTCCTCAAGGTCATCTCATTGATGATGGTAATGCATGTCGATGCTGCCGCCAAGGGAAGAAGATCCGAGGCGGCGAAGATACCGAGGATCCGCTGTGGTGAACCCTTCCGTCGTTGGAGCAACTGAGCTGGGTGGAACACACACACAGAGCAGACAAACACACAAGGTTTTTGACACATATCTCGTATAGAAGTAATTGAGTAAGGGCTTGTTTGAATTTGAGGATTCTAACAATGCAGGATAGGAAATAGACAGAATAGGATAGGAATGCACGGCAAAATAGAGAATTTAAAAACACGTGATTTCGCCAACTGGTGTTTGATTCACAACAATTGAAGATCACAGGATGCAAAAAAGCATGGTGAGATTAAGTCAAACCACAAGAAAATGTATGGTTATAATGCTATTATGCTACTATCTCTTAGTCTTGTGCTTGATGAATAGGAATATGAAAAGGAGGAGAAGTGGAAATTAGAATTAATTTTTTTCTTTCAAGGAGACACTAAAGGAACAAATCCTACAGCTTTTCCTTTGCTCCATTCCTTTGCACCAAATTCATGAAAAGTAGTACCATAGGAAACTTTCCAATTCCTATGTTTTTCATTCACTTTTCCTTTCAAGCATTGGCGATTCTAGTAGGCAGGCTTGAGCAAGGAAAATCCTACACTAAAAAATGTTTTGTGCTACTTTTTGGACCCAGCCACGCTTATACTAGCTCAACTCCTGTGCCCATCGACAAATGCACAGCTCAAACGCGCAGAGATAAATAATGATGGCGCTCAAGAGAGTCCATCATAGCTAAGTCCTGGCACTCACTGCTTGTCATATAGTAGGATAAAATAATCGATTTCCTGTTACTACAGTGCTCATGGACAATATATATAACATGTAGAGTAAAAAGAGATGCAACAAGTATACAACTCTTGGCAAAGCCATGTCGATCTCATGGATTGGGTTGGCGGTGAGGATGCTCCACCGATCTTGGCTCTGAGGAGGGGAAGAAGATCTTAGGCGTCGGAGATGGAGCCCGAGGTACCCTTCCACTGATGGAGGGTTTCGCTGTTGGAGCAGCTCCGTGAGTTGTACGACGCGAAGCTGAAGGTGACAAGAGAGACAACGAACAACGCACCTGAGTGGAATTCTAATAGCATCTCCAATACATGACGAAAATACATAACCACAAAGTGCTAGATAAAATACATCATCCGCTCATCTCTCGAACTTAACTATCAAACTGAACTTAACTCGGTCAAACTCAACTTAACCGTCGAAACTGAATTTTGCTGTCGAAACTGAATTTTGTCAGTCAAACTGAACGCACTAGCAAGGTGAGGCTACACGCCGTCGACCGACTTTTTTCATCTCTCGGTCACGATTGCACCGCTGGATACGAAATCAAGGGCCTGCGGTTCATCTTCAACCTCCACTGAGCCGCCACCACCACGGCCAAACAGCAGTCCCCACCGCCCGCGCGGCCGGGCGCCTCGCCCGCCCGAAAACACTCCCCACCGGGGTCCGCCCGCCCCACCATCCTCTAGGCCCCCCCTGCCGAGCCCGGCGATCCCCACGCCACCGCCCGCCAATGCCCCGCCACCGCCGGCGACCACCGCCCATCCTCAACCCTAAGATAGATAGGGTACCCTCCTGAGAGCCCCCTCCCCGCCAAGTGGTTGGTTCTTCACCCGCGAGCCCCCCACCCCAAAATCGATCGACCCAAAAGTCGATTCAATTAATCGGTGTAGCTAAATTGGAGCAGCATCAAGCAAGCAAGAGCAAGAGCAGAGAAGCACAGCAAGAGCAATAGCAAGAGCGCATCAGCAGGGACCGAGAGCAAGAGCAGAAAGCAAGAGCGCGAGCGAGAGCTAAAGCAGCAGCCTCTATCGATGTGGACGTCGCCGCCGAGGAGCGACGCCTGGAGGAAGTGGCGGCGACGCAGCTGTGGATGGAGCCGTGCCGTGTTGCTCGGACGGAGCACCGGCAAGACCGGAGATCGAATCAAGAAGAAAATGCGGCGATTAGTGTACAACCTCTTGGTGGCGCGATTAGGCCATAGCTTCATCCGAGGAAACGGTGATGATGATGCTTTGGTGGTGAAGACGGCGTGGGAATGGAGGTGGCGCGAAAGACGAGGGAACGCCGGGCAGCTCCTTGGAGGTGGAGGACGGTTGAACCGGCGGACGATGAGATCGACGACGGATCCTCATTCGGCACGGTGGATGAGGGACGTCGAGGTGTCGTGGACGACGTCGTTGGGAAGAGGCTCCTGCTGGTGCGGACTGAGAGGGGGGTTCATTGGTTTTCATGCCTGCTGTATGAATGGGTGGGCGGATGGGATGGCAGGGGGAACCATGGCTTGAGACGCTTGTCCAAATAAGTTATAAAAGTACCCCACCGATTTGAGGCTTCTTTTCGGTTCAACCAGGGCATTTCAAGTGTCGGGATTTCACAGAGGTGGGAGTTCGCCGTTGTAATTTCGAATAGCAAGGCGCGGGTTGAGATGGAGGAGTTGTCGAGCACAACGAGACAAAGATATATCTTAAATATTTCGCTAACAAGGGTTGAAGAGGCGGAGTTTCAAGAAGACGATAGACGAGACGCTAGCTTGAATTTTCGCATAACAAGGCGCGCTTGAAATTTCGGAAGAACAAGCTTAACGTGTACCCAAAAAAGACAATTTGCACCTCAACACGCACAACACACACACAAACACCATTTAGACTAGAGTAAGGTACACGTGCATTGCACGCATGAGATTTGGCAACCAAATTATGAATAAATACCACATTATAGCATGCAAGCTTTGAGTCATATATGCATGATGTAGATTAATTTTATAGTTATTTCATTCAAAATCATCTAGTTTTATAAGAAAGCTAATCTATTTTAAGATTCATGGAATTGTGCTTGAAGACATAAAGTAAAAACAAATAATGGCAAATCATGTAGAAAAACATTTGGGCAATTCGATACGAAGATTCTAGAACAAATAAGAAGTGCTTGTGTTTTGATGTTTGTGCATTATGCTTAAGTTCAACCATGGAGTCTTCTAGATTATACATGTGGCTAAATCTGGTGGAATCTAGATGATATCCAACGGCCAAGAGTGCTCAAATTTGCCATCTTTGGACCATCGGATTCGCCTCATCCAACGACCATCTTTCAAAGTTAAAGTTACACACAATATAAAAAATATATATAATATAATATATATATATATAGGGGTATAGATATAGATATGTGATGAAGCCCATCATCTCCAATTAGAATAGTGTGTCCATGCACGGATGACGTGTGGCCAAATGACCGCCATCTGGATCTCAAATTCAAATCCCCAACCTTGTCAATGTGTATACATTACAACATGCTCGCTTCCAAACCACCATGCAGATCTCCGTTATATTCATGCATGCATGGGTTTCAAACATCGATCTCTTATTCAAATATTTGAATTCAACTTTACATTGATTATGACCTCACCTATTCTTTTACACCCACACAGTAGTCTTCTCTTTATAATTGTACCACTAATTTCTCTGCATGCATGCACACACACTACCAATGGCATTATCCATCGCATGCATGCAATCTTTCTGTGCGGTCTCCCATGAAGGCACACACCCACACACATCCTCCATCATATCGGCATTCTTTTCTCTCACTGCATGCGCAACGATCGATGTTCCTCTATGTATGTGTGTATATAGCTAGGTCTTTCATAGTTTTCCACACAAACCGATCAATCGATATCCAAAGGAGGTCTCACCTCTTTCCCACGTCCACATCGATCAATCTATACCCTCTATATAGGATTAACATATATAGCTAATACACCCACATTAATTATATATCCAACGTCCCCTCTCATCATCCATGCCTTCCGCTTCATCTCGACGCTGCACACAATGGCAAGACAAGCAGTAAGGCCCCGCCTAACATCACTATATATCGAGGCTAATATGAATGTGATCATTAGACAATTGCTGCTAAAATGGTTTAAGTTCATGAATTGACCCTCCTCGTAAAGGATTAGCAATGCTTGGCCCCTAGCTCATTTATTTTTCATGGCTCCGCCACCACGCAACAACGCACGGTTCGCCCCTCTAAATATCGATCGCACTTGTGCACTTGTGCATTCCTTCATAGTCTCCCTCCACTCGCCCCTCGCACCATCTTCTAGCCCCCCACCGGATTTTGCCACATGTACAATCTAGCAGTGACCATGGTTGAACTTAAGCATAATGCACAAACCTCAAAACAACAAAGGGTTCTTTTGTTCTAGAATCTTCCGTATCATAACTGCCCAAACTTTTTTTCTAGTTGAATTGCCATTATTTGTTTTACTTTATGCTTTACAACGCAATTCCATGAATCATAAAATAGATTAAGGGCTTCTTTGATTCAAAGGATTCTCAAAGGAATTTTGGAGGATTCTAATCTAGGAATTTTTCCTATCTTGGTTGTTTGATTCAGAGGATTGTAAACCATAGGAATTTTTCCATATGATTCATTTGCACTAGATTTCATAGGAAACATCCCATCCACTCAAACCTCTTTGAAAGAATCTTCTTTTTCTATGCACAATCAAACACCTTACAACTCAGGATTCAAGACGACATTCCACTATAATCCCATGTTTTTCCTATTCCCGCTGCTTCTAGCTTTTTTATAAAAACTAATTGATTTTGAATGAGATGAACTATAAGAATTAAACGAAGGGCTACATCAGGCATATATGACTCGTGAGCTTACATGCTATAGTGTGGTATTTATTCATAATTTGGTTGCAAAATCTGATGCGGCAATGCACGCGGTACTTACTAGTACTTCAGTATGTGCAAAACACGTAAATTAGAATACCAATGGCACGCTACAGTGTGTCTCTTACAGTTCATGAAGCCACGTGGCACATGGAGGCGCTTGTCGCGACCTCCTTGTGTGGATTGATCACAGGACGTGCTGCGGTTCCGAAGAATGTACTGCCTCCTCGAATATATCAAGCGGTACATGCACGGTTAAGATAACACACGCACTCATTCCTCGCACGCACACGCAGTACACAAGGACGCAATTTTGTACCAAGATCCACCCCATGTGATAATTTGACGCTGTAAAGTCGTTCACTTCATTGATGGTCAATTAATACAGCGCATGCAAATTGAGTGGACGTGAGGGCGAAGAAAGACATTATTACTCCACCGCGCATGGAGTAGTTAAATCATGGGTTGCTAGTAGTACTTCCATTGGTCTCTTCGTATTTTGTGCCAATTTTGACAAGAACATAATATTTACGCATTTGAGCAAGTAGTACTTGAAATTTATGTTCCGCTAAACTCATCGGGAGCCGCCTCAAACCAAAACCATCAATTAATCTTTACCTTGTTCCCATCACATTCAAAGCCTCACACCTACTAGTACGCACCAAACCCTAACGTGTTCCCACTATGCGTATTAGTACTAGTGCTAGTACTTAGGTTATAAAAAGGGAACTACTAACCAAAAATTACTCTACCTTTCCTCCTCATAAGTGCTTCTTCGTCCGCCTGCTGCCATGGCCGGTGAGCAGCTCTAGGTCGAGAACTACTCAGAATAAGGAGCGGCAACCAAGGCTGCAAAAAGAGAGGGCTCGCCGCCACGCAGAGACCTCAAAGATCTCTCATGGCAGCGATGGCTCCTGTGAGCGCCCTAGCCATGAGGCGAACATGCCGAGCCGGCGGAGCTGGAGTCGTTATCCTCGATGGCATGCCCGATCAGCTCAATAAGCACCTCAATAAGCGAAGGAGTTCATCCAAGGCTTGATGGAGTTGTGAAGGAGAGCCTCGATGACATGCCCGCTCGAGCTCAATAAGGGGGAGTTGACCGCTTGGTGATGTTGCCAAGAAGAGCATTGCTCGAGAAGAAGGCGACCGCGAAATCTCATGTTCAGAGGAGGACAAGGCAAAGCTCGCCACGAGATCGACCTGTTGAAGGAGAAGAAACCCGCTGGAAGAAGCTGCATGAGAATAGTAGTTCCTCGATGAAGATGCTGCAGGCCCCGCATGGAATGTAAGGAGGAGTTATGAAGCTCAGATCGAGCACCCTTGCTGTCAAGGTACGTAATAATGGCCGGAATGATGATGAAGGCTCGCTCGAGAAATCCCGCCATGGATGTAATGAAGAAGATGGCGGAGGAGACGCGAAGGAGATGGAGGTCGGGAGGCGATGAAGAAGGAAGCATGACTCCGCTAATTAGATCATTTGGGGTGATAATCTTCTTCTTTTTGCTTCTGTTTCATCTTTTGCTTCGGTGTTTCACAAGACGTGTCACGTCATGAGGCATGAATAGAACAATGTTTTTTTTGAGGAATAGAACAATGCTAACAATGAGATGACTAGCAAATTAGATCATTTTTATCGCCATATGGCACCTGGCTGCGATGTTTCGTGCTCCTCCGTCGCAGTACTACTCCAAGTGGAAAACTTGAGATACCGCAGACGTTTTTGCTCCTCCTCGATCAAAGCCATGGATTAGCAGGAGCAAAATCACAAGGCCCCTTGCAAAGAATGAGCCAAATCACAAAGGCCTCGCCTCGTGAAACCCACTGCTAGACTCCCGCCTCTAGCCTTTTAAAAATGTATACTTTGTACAACAAGAGTATCGATGGATTGCGCCATGGAGCAAAACTTGAAATTAAAAAAAGGTGGTACATATAGAGCCACGCCACCAAATTATGCATATAGTACTATTAAAAGGCTAGTCACAATAATGGTGTCCAGACAACCCACCCTCAAATAAAACTAAGCATCCTCGAATTCTTTGACAAAACTAAGCACCCTAAAATTCTTTTGACAACTAAACTGCGGCTATATGATGTTGGCCATATATATTGTACGATATAATGTGAAGAAACGAGTGGTAGTACTATACCAACTAAAAGATGAAATGTAAGAAATACTAGTATGTACGATCAAGAGTTAAAGTAACGAGAAGAAACATAACATAGTTCTCGGGGCAAAGACAACACACCTCAAATTAAATTAAGCACACCTGAAATTAAACTTTGCAACTATTCAGAGACAACGTGATTAGAACCACCAGAGCAACGACACGCCACCTTACTGAGTCCTCGCCCACGCCCTCGACTTCGCCCTGTCCCTCTTCCTCTTGGATCTTACTTTGCTTGAACCAAGACACTGGCTGCTCTTCATCCAACCCTTGTAGATATTGAAGCAAAGGTAGCCATCCATTGCAGCAGAGTGGATGTGGTCTATATCTAGTACATTCCGCTGCCATGCATGACGATGAAATGTATGGAGGTTTCTCCACATCGTGACTAAGGATGAACCATGGCTCTCGCCAGGTCAAGATTGAAGGTCGACGAGAGGACACCACGATTCTTCCGAGGTCGGGTGTTGCTACAACGAGGCCTATCCGACCAGACTTCTTTGTCGCTACCAAAGTCTACAAGAACGATTTGACTAGGTTGCTCTCGAGGAAGTCCTTAAAACTCGGCACTCAACGCCGGCATGGCATATGTGGTAGACCAAGCATAAGTCATGCACGCAAACCCGATCATGGGCTTTTCCTCTCTTCATCCTTAGATCCTTCTTCGCCCCAGACTGTGGTGTACTCAACATCTAGCCCAACACCCACTCATCATCCGAAGTCTTCGAACATGCGTCGGCGAGAAAGGCGCATCTTTTCACCGCAGGAAGAACGGGTGTAGATGACGCGAACTCATCACGGTGATGGTTCTAACCTTGTACACATCCGATCGGGAGATTTGGGACGCCATGGATTTGGGAGGAGGGTTAGGATTAGTGGGTGGGTTACAGCCATGAACTTGGCCAGCCGGTACCCGAGGATGGCGCTTGTACTAAGAAAGTAATGTGGGCGACGCCGGTCGGCGAGCCCGTATGCAGTAGTTGTCGCGCGCTACCCGAAGGTGACAGGAGGCGGACCTGCCTTATCAGACTGTGGAGCCGCGGTGACTCTTGAGAAAGGTTTGGTTGGCTGAAACCGATTGTAGGCACTTGGATATTGTTGAATGTTTCACTGACAGACGTTGAGCCATGGCCCGCCATCGGCGAGGGTCCTCCGGTGACTCAGCATGTTGCCGATGATTGGGGAACAAAGCATTGGGAGAATCACGCAAGGGTCACAAGACTTGAGCTGATCCATCGAAGGAACATGATGGTAAACCGACCACCGAGGGCGCGCTGCCTCGAGCTTGGGGAGGATCAGATGCATTTTCATGAACCGCTTGAAGATGAGGCCGAGGCCCCGAGTTCGCCAGATGCAAGCGATTGATGTGGCTCTTTGAAGCCCCAGCCCCTCGCCCCGATAACGGTCCTCATTTTCTTGGCTGCGGGCGGCAGGGGGGAGGCTCCGCTTAGGCGATCTCGCGAGGCTGATCCTCCAGCCTCCTCACGAGGCGGTCCCGCCACCATCCTCGCGAGGTTGGTCAGCCCACCCTTGGCGAGGGTCATGGTCTTCCCTCCTGCCCCTCCTTTTCCTTTTTTCTGCCCAGAGCCCCGGCCGTCGGTCGACATCGGCCGGTCCTTCCTTATCGCACCGGCCGAGCTCTTGGCATTCGCTGGTGTTGGGTGGAGGTCGTGGTACACGCAGCATCGGCTGCCCTTGGAAGATCTCGCTGATCTTCGCCTCGCTGTCCGTCTGGCCAGCCAAAGCACGGCAGCCCTTTGCTTTCACATCCTTGGCCTTGGGTTTTTCTTTCTGGTAGCAGCCCGGAGGAAGAGACGCCTTCTCAGCCCCGCGCACTTGGTCGCAGTTGAACAGCTCCAAGGAAGTGCACAGTGTCTTCATGTATCGCCAGCCTCCTTCATCTTGACGCCGCACGCACGCCTTCCGGAGAAGTCTGAGATGATGGCCTCCTCGTCACCTTGAGAATCTTGAGGCGCGGCGTTGTTGAAGGCGCTGGATGTACTTCTCGCAAGGTTTCGTTGCTGGTTGATGCGGCGCATGTCGCCTAGGTGGCCTGGCCGAGTACCTCGAAGTTGGCGGCGAAGCGGTGCGATCTCGGCCCCTAGGAGCAGATTGTGCTCGGAGATGTGTTCACGAGCCAGGTGGGCCCCTGGCCCTGAGCGCCATGGAAACCAGTTTGCTATGACCTTCGCCTCCGCTATAAACATGCTCAGCAGAGAGCCAGAGGAACTCAAGGGGTCACTGCACCATCGATGAGGGAGGCAGTGTCTAGCTTGAACTTGTCGGGCCACGCGACGCAGGCAGCTCGGGCGGTGAAGGCGCTGCAACCCGCAGGCCACTGACGGATGGGTGACGAAGAGCTTGGTCCTGGTCCCTGCGCTGCAGCTAGGAGTGGGTCTTGACGTGGCCGGAGCAGGAGAGTGGTCGCGATGAGCCGAGCGGGAGCGGCAGCCATGCGAGGGACTTCTTGCAGCTGCTTCGCCGCTGGCTGGCGCCGACGGAGCGGTTCCGCCAGGCCACGCTACTTTGGGGCCGGCGCTTTTGAGGGGAGGACCGAGGCGCTCGAGCTTCGCCGCTACAGGCAGTGGTGCGGCGGACGGATGGCGCAGAGAGCCTGCTGCACGGACGAGCTTCTCGACGCGGTCGAGCCATTTCAGAGACGCTGCCGACGGATGGTAGCGCAGAAGCTTGTCCGCGATGAGCGCAGCTCGAGCTTCGGGCGCTGGAATGCGCGAGACGGCGAACCAGTGGGTGAGCGAGGGTAGCAGGCCGCCTGCCTCACGGAGGATGCTGGACGATGCTTGCTTCGCCGCCGCCGCCGGCGGCATTGATGGCGTAACGGAACGACGAGGGCGCCTGCCGACGGGAGCCGCCTGGGCGACACGGGAAGCGAGGGCGGCTCTTGAGGCCAAGGGCCCGACGAACGCCTGACATGGATGCGATGGTCGAGAAGGACAGCGACGGAAGACGACCCGACGACTTTACCTCGGGCGCGCCAAATGTCGGATTTCGGGTTCCAAAGAGACTTTGAGTTTCAACACCGGGTGCATGCGGAGATTTTGCCTCTACCTACTCAGCCTCGCCACCGCGCTAGGATCTAAACTACTAAAGGAACAACACAAGCGACAGTAGTTTACTAGTTCAAAGCCACCATTGTGTAATACCCTACCCAGCAGGTGGTGTGGTGGATTGCCTTGGGCTGATGATGAATAATACAAGGAAGAACAACCTTATGAGGGTCTGTTTTGTCAGACGATGAACTCTAGGAGGAGTTCAGCCGCTTCTCTCACTGGTTTTCGGTGAGAATTTTCGATTCGGATTTAGATGCCCGATCCAGATGCCGATCCAGATGTCGATGACTCTACCCCGGGGTGGCTAGTTCTATTTATAGGCAAAGGCCCCGGGCCTCTTCCCAAATATTGAAAGGGCGCCAACAATTGGCCATTTTGAAGGGGAACATCGGGTACACTTATCCTGACTCAGTTGGTCCGCCGCCAAAGGCTCGTGACGCTCGGCTTGGCTCCACAATGACTTCCTTCCGCCTGCTATTGGTCTTGTCTTGTTGCAATCAAATGGATGCCTTTGCTTGATGCTCGCCATTGCTCCTTTGCACCAAAGAGGAAAGGAGGACACCAAGGGCTGCTGGCGCCGACCGGCGCCTTGGTCGCCATGGCTATTATGGGCACCTCGCGAGGTACCCCGCCTCGAACTCTCCACCTCCTCGTGAGCAGCCTCGATGAGGCCATGCGTGAGGAAGCTCCTTGTCGTCCGCCTCATGAGGCTTGCCTCATGAGGGTCTTGAGCTTGTGTTGATGAAGATGGGCCGCGGGCCCCCTTGAGCCACCAGCAGCCGCAGTGGCAAGTTTGGGGACCCCTGCTCCCTGCACGCCGACAGCCAGGATGCCATGAGGGTTAATCATAAGTAGGAGGTTTGTTCAATAAGAACAACACCTAAGCACCGTCCACCCACATATCAAATTATCAAAAGTACCGAACACTAATTCGCCAACATGATGAAAGAGTAGATGAAATTCTCAGGTACCCTCAAGAACACTTTCCTTATCATAAGAAACCGCTTTGGTATGTCCTTACTCAAAAGGATTGGGCTACCTTGCTGACTTTTTGTTAACAAGTATTGTTACTTTCGCTCGTTATAAATTATATTGCTATCAAACTATTCATTGCCTATAATTGAACCATGACCCGCCAAGACATGCCGCACACCACCGTCACTTCTCCACCCCTTTAGATAACATGATTGCTGCGGCACATGATTGGTCGCTATTCCAATGGAGGACAAGTCTCCAAGAGTGGTTGAGACACATGCATCGTAGATCCTTCAAACGGCTATGGTTCAAAGAACAGCTTATTCATATAGTCGAGACAGGATTCACTCAACCCCACCCGAGCCGGAGTTATATCGCACATGGATGAATCGGCCGGATCGAAAGCAGCGAAGGAACCCGTAATGCCCTCAAGGCCTAACCCAATGGGCGTGGTGCAAATGCTCGTGACATGGTGGATAAATATGAGCGCACGAGAAGCTTTTGAAGAAGGCAAAGACATGGACCGCCGAACCATTTCGTTCATCCGACAACGCGGAACAGTGTCTTGCTTTCAGCTTTTGGGGGCCCTACAAAAAATACACTCGTGATGATACGCGGTTTGTCATAGTAGTCGCGTCATTGTCGCATGTACATCCATGAAAATTTTATGACGTAATCAAGATAGTCATACCTGTGCCGTCAGAGAAGTGTTCCATGACATTACCAAAATTATCACGAAGTGTCCACTTCCATGACGATAAATCACGCGGTCACGAAGTGCTTTCGCCAAGGGTGATCGACACGCGGCATCCACCGTAATAACGCTAAGCTATCGGGTCGGGTTTTGATCCGATAACTCATTAGCCCCGACCAATGGGGATTTTCACATGTAAAATCATCATTGGCTGGAGGAAACACGGTGTCGGCTCATCGCCGGGACAGATGTCATCCACTCATTGGATGTATACGCCATGATATGTCAACACGTGGCACGCCCAACAGGCCCATTCTTGAAAAGGCAACTGCTTGACTTGGTCAAAGGTATGGCCGCCCATGGAAAGCCCGGCACGGCTCGTCGCATATAGCCCATTTACAGCCCGCTAACCCAAGGCCCATTACGCCTTATTCAATTAGGCCCAAGAGCGCTATCCGGCCATCCAATATGATTCCAGCCCATTTTCACTTTGCCCATGTATGGCCCATGACGCCTTTTCGCCCATATGCGCCCTATGTAACTTCGCCTATTAACGGCCTGGTGAACCGCCCTAATGAACAATGTATCACTTTACACCCATTAATGGCCCGTGGTGAAATCGCCCAGAAGAACAAGTATCACTTTATACCCATTAACGGCCCGTTATTCCGCTAATGCTTCAGCTGTTATTTTCGCTTTTCAGAGCCCATTTATTCTGGGCTCATTTCAAAGATTCGCATTATACTCACATCATTATTTTCGCTAGGGCCAAATTCAGCCGTGGTTACAGGCCGTCTGCCAGGTCCGTTACCGCTTCATAGTTGGCCATCAACACGGCCTATAAACGATGGGTCTATGGCCCCATGAACGGATTATATTCCAACTCTAGCCCGCTACTGCCAGAATGCTCTGCTTACCCATGTTTACCAATCGATCATATGGCCCGATAAGTCCCATTGATGATACTACCAGAAGGCCCATTGTTTCTATACCGTAGAAGGCCCATTGTTTCTACGGCCCGTGAAGGCCCATCGCTTTATACGCCCGTAGAAGGCCCACTATTTCTTGGCCCGTAGAGCCCTAGTGTCACTACAAGAATATTAGCCCATGGTTATTGTGGCCTAGTTTTAAAATAGGTTATTGCAGCCACTAGCAAACCATAGAAAAGAACTGCGACCGACTACAAGCAAACAAATAAACAAGACAACAAGGAAATAAATAAGCAACTTACACTAGGCTATCACGCTATTACATTATATTACATCCACTGGCATCAAAGTTCGCCACCGCAAATATAGGGAACACAAAGAAGATATAAACACTGCAAGAAAACAAGTCCGTAACTAAAACCACTTCAAGAGCTCAAGAAACAATATCCCGGTACCCATAATGCTGGCAAGATGCTTAGTGCTTATTAACTTCTTGGCGCTTAAGTCCTCCGCTTGTCGCTGACCATAAAGTATGCATCTCAATCCGCAGGACTTCTCTTCCGGCTTCGTCAGATAACATCTGACGATATCTTTCAACTTGAAGTTGAGACTCAAGAAGTTTAACTGATTCAGGCAATGAGTTCAAGAGCTGGTGCCAAGAATGGTAGCCAATTACCGAACACTACATCAAGACAGACTTTGGGGTTGTCTCAAGTCTTCAATATAGTTTTATCGCCTTTCTTGGAGACCAACAGGATGTCTCACTATCTTGAACCTTATCAGACATTCCTTTACCATTGCATAACAGGTACTCTTTCCAATATTTTATCCGCTTCTAAAAGAGAAACAAACAAACACATCTCAGGTTTACAATGTAGTATATGAAACTCATTTTGGTAAACCAGTTAAGTAGTAAGGTGACAGATAACAAGAAACAAACATATATCTATGTAGTATGGTCACCGATGGTCTATATCATTCTAGTTTATGTTGCCAAATCAAGATAGATATAGTTCAATCATATCTATTTAAGACAAAGCAAGCATAGAGAATATAAGTGTGGGAAACTACACAAGAATAACAACACTTGTAATGTGCATGGCATGAGAACATAACTGTTTATTCAATTGAAACTAAAATCAACATAGAGCAAGTTACAACAGAAAGCCAAACACGTTGAAGAAACAGTTTAAAACATACCGTCATGCCATTGAGTTTCAATTGCATCCTTCAAATTTGAAATTAGTTGGTATCAAGAATACAAGTGATGCAAGAGCAAAGTAGTATGAACCATAGCTATGGAACTCCACATGAGAATTCCTTTCTTTTTGCTAACTTGGGTTGGAGTGGTGGTCCTCGTGATTTGGGCACCGCAGCTTGCCTTACTAATCGCTCCGTGTTTGGGTGCTCTGTGGTGGAGACTGTGTTGGTCAACTGAACCGGTGTCTATCCGGTTGGGGTTAGAAGGGTGATGGTTCTTCGTCTAACCGGTAGTACAATCTGCATGAGTGTGGGTTATGTGTGGTGGGGCTGGTTCTGGAGAAAGCACAACCGTGGTTCTATCTGCATCGACAGGTAGCATGATCTTTTTCAAGACCGTGTTTTTACTCCCACGATACTGCCATCACTCCTCCAATTGAAATGGCTGATAAACAAGAAAAGTAATTGAATGTATAGACATTGTAAGATAGACAGTGCAATGGATAGTAGGGAAGAAAATGGGCATGAAATAATTCACATTTATGTTGTTAGCAAATAGAATAGCAGACATAATTTCACATATATGATGGCTAATTAAACAGGATAGCATGACACAATTTCACATGTATGATGGCTAACTAAATAGGATAGAATGACATACTTCAAAATATGATGACTATGTAAACAGGATGACATGATATAACTATACGATGTGTCTATTAAAGTGGTGGCATGCCATAAATCACAAACATGCCGGATGGAAACATGATGGCATGATATAATTCATTGATAGAATGACATAATTTAAAATATGATGACTATGTAAATGGATGAGATGATATAACTATATTATGTCTTTAGAAAATGGGTTGGCATGCCATAATTCAGATACATGTTGTCTATGTAAACATCATGGCATGACATAATTCAAATATATGATTTATATACTAAGGAAGTGAGCAGAGGGCAATCGCATATATGATGTGTCAACTAAGGAGATGGCATTCAATATTGTATATGATGTAAAAACTAAGCATTGCAATACAACATATGCATTATATGAGTAATATAACCTGCCAAGTTTGAGCATACACCTGGGGGATAATAGGACCGGCATTTATTTCTGAATCCTCCTCCAAGAGCTATCTATAACCAGCAAGATATCTGTTTAAAGAGTAGCATTGTTCTGCTTCTAAAGACCTTGTTTTCTCTAGATTTCTCCATCACCAATTCAAATGGCTGATGCACAGAAGAGCAGTTGAATATACAAACATTGTCGATAAAAGCAATGAGAAATACAAAAAAGGACGCATGATATAATTCACATATATGACGCTTGCCTAAACAGCATGGCATTGCATAATTCACATACATAATGCCTTGCAACAAGATAACATTGCATAATTCACATATATAATGTCTTGCAACAAGATGGCATTGCATAATTCACATATATGGTAATTAGACACTAAACAGTGGCATTCACACAAAGCATGTCTAAACTAAGCAAATGACATAGCAATGCAAGATACCATACGCACGATATGAGCAACATAACCCCGCCAAGTTAGGGCATGCACCTCGGGAATATGACCGGTCATCTGCTCCTCAATCCTCCTCTCGAGGAGCTATCGGTAACAAAGAAGACATGCGCTCGTCAGATAGCATTATCGCCGAAGACCTTGTTTCACCTGATTTTTCCATGACTGCGTGGATGCTGATGCACAGAAGAGTAATTGAATGTACTAAAATTGTTGACAAATTTAACATGTAATAAAAAAAATGATGGCATGATATAATTCACATATAAGATGATGGCTAACTAGGTGGCACATATATGATGCCCGGCTAGACAAGATGGCATTGCATGATTCACATATACGATAAAGAAACTAAACAGATGGCATTGACACAAAGCATGTCTAAACTAAGGAGATGACATCTTTAATGTATATAGTAGCAATGCAAGGCACCATATGCATGATATTACCAACATCAAGATGCCAAGTTAGAGCGAAGACCTCATGGGGTAAATAGGAGTGGTCTTCTCCTTCAATCCCCCTAACAGTTATCTTCTCTTGATTACGATCCAAATGGGTGGAGGGGGCTGCCTTTGCCCCACCATGGAACGGAGACGCTCGCATGAAATTTTATTGCCACGCAAGGCTCGCTCTTTTGCTCTACATGATCACCATTGTGTACAATAATGGCATGCATAGGAATAAAACATAGTGAGATTATGTAAGGAGTGCATGCACAAATCAGAGTGATGGTAGCAAACTGTGGATAGACCCAAAACCAATGATAGCAAAGTGATAATAGCTTTAGTTAAAAAATACAGATAATGGCTCCTTTAATGTTTGTTTGCACCCAACATGAAACTCATAGTAGACACCGGAGATTAACCGATAGTAGACAGATAGTACCGACATTTCCAATATGTACCCTACAACCATTTAAAAACTCAAGTTTCAAAGATTAGTTTGGACCCGACCTGAGTCTAATAGGTGAACACGACGATAATGTAGCATGTCATCATATTAATGCATAACGTGAAGGTACATGAAGAGTGCGACTCTCTTGCGGACCCGTAGTCCTCAAGGTCATCTCATTGATGATGGTAATGCATGTCGATGCTGCCGCCAAGGGAAGAAGATCCGAGGCGGCGAAGATACCGAGGATCCGCTGTGGTGAACCCTTCCGTCGTTGGAGCAACTGAGCTGGGTGGAACACACACACAGAGCAGACAAACACACAAGGTTTTTGACACATATCTCGTATAGAAGTAATTGAGTAAGGGCTTGTTTGAATTTGAGGATTCTAACAATGCAGGATAGGAAATAGACAGAATAGGATAGGAATGCACGGCAAAATAGAGAATTTAAAAACACGTGATTTCGCCAACTGGTGTTTGATTCACAACAATTGAAGATCACAGGATGCAAAAAAGCATGGTGAGATTAAGTCAAACCACAAGAAAATGTATGGTTATAATGCTATTATGCTACTATCTCTTAGTCTTGTGCTTGATGAATAGGAATATGAAAAGGAGGAGAAGTGGAAATTAGAATTAATTTTTTTCTTTCAAGGAGACACTAAAGGAACAAATCCTACAGCTTTTCCTTTGCTCCATTCCTTTGCACCAAATTCATGAAAAGTAGTACCATAGGAAACTTTCCAATTCCTATGTTTTTCATTCACTTTTCCTTTCAAGCATTGGCGATTCTAGTAGGCAGGCTTGAGCAAGGAAAATCCTACACTAAAAAATGTTTTGTGCTACTTTTTGGACCCAGCCACGCTTATACTAGCTCAACTCCTGTGCCCATCGACAAATGCACAGCTCAAACGCGCAGAGATAAATAATGATGGCGCTCAAGAGAGTCCATCATAGCTAAGTCCTGGCACTCACTGCTTGTCATATAGTAGGATAAAATAATCGATTTCCTGTTACTACAGTGCTCATGGACAATATATATAACATGTAGAGTAAAAAGAGATGCAACAAGTATACAACTCTTGGCAAAGCCATGTCGATCTCATGGATTGGGTTGGCGGTGAGGATGCTCCACCGATCTTGGCTCTGAGGAGGGGAAGAAGATCTTAGGCGTCGGAGATGGAGCCCGAGGTACCCTTCCACTGATGGAGGGTTTCGCTGTTGGAGCAGCTCCGTGAGTTGTACGACGCGAAGCTGAAGGTGACAAGAGAGACAACGAACAACGCACCTGAGTGGAATTCTAATAGCATCTCCAATACATGACGAAAATACATAACCACAAAGTGCTAGATAAAATACATCATCCGCTCATCTCTCGAACTTAACTATCAAACTGAACTTAACTCGGTCAAACTCAACTTAACCGTCGAAACTGAATTTTGCTGTCGAAACTGAATTTTGTCAGTCAAACTGAACGCACTAGCAAGGTGAGGCTACACGCCGTCGACCGACTTTTTTCATCTCTCGGTCACGATTGCACCGCTGGATACGAAATCAAGGGCCTGCGGTTCATCTTCAACCTCCACTGAGCCGCCACCACCACGGCCAAACAGCAGTCCCCACCGCCCGCGCGGCCGGGCGCCTCGCCCGCCCGAAAACACTCCCCACCGGGGTCCGCCCGCCCCACCATCCTCTAGGCCCCCCCTGCCGAGCCCGGCGATCCCCACGCCACCGCCCGCCAATGCCCCGCCACCGCCGGCGACCACCGCCCATCCTCAACCCTAAGATAGATAGGGTACCCTCCTGAGAGCCCCCTCCCCGCCAAGTGGTTGGTTCTTCACCCGCGAGCCCCCCACCCCAAAATCGATCGACCCAAAAGTCGATTCAATTAATCGGTGTAGCTAAATTGGAGCAGCATCAAGCAAGCAAGAGCAAGAGCAGAGAAGCACAGCAAGAGCAATAGCAAGAGCGCATCAGCAGGGACCGAGAGCAAGAGCAGAAAGCAAGAGCGCGAGCGAGAGCTAAAGCAGCAGCCTCTATCGATGTGGACGTCGCCGCCGAGGAGCGACGCCTGGAGGAAGTGGCGGCGACGCAGCTGTGGATGGAGCCGTGCCGTGTTGCTCGGACGGAGCACCGGCAAGACCGGAGATCGAATCAAGAAGAAAATGCGGCGATTAGTGTACAACCTCTTGGTGGCGCGATTAGGCCATAGCTTCATCCGAGGAAACGGTGATGATGATGCTTTGGTGGTGAAGACGGCGTGGGAATGGAGGTGGCGCGAAAGACGAGGGAACGCCGGGCAGCTCCTTGGAGGTGGAGGACGGTTGAACCGGCGGACGATGAGATCGACGACGGATCCTCATTCGGCACGGTGGATGAGGGACGTCGAGGTGTCGTGGACGACGTCGTTGGGAAGAGGCTCCTGCTGGTGCGGACTGAGAGGGGGGTTCATTGGTTTTCATGCCTGCTGTATGAATGGGTGGGCGGATGGGATGGCAGGGGGAACCATGGCTTGAGACGCTTGTCCAAATAAGTTATAAAAGTACCCCACCGATTTGAGGCTTCTTTTCGGTTCAACCAGGGCATTTCAAGTGTCGGGATTTCACAGAGGTGGGAGTTCGCCGTTGTAATTTCGAATAGCAAGGCGCGGGTTGAGATGGAGGAGTTGTCGAGCACAACGAGACAAAGATATATCTTAAATATTTCGCTAACAAGGGTTGAAGAGGCGGAGTTTCAAGAAGACGATAGACGAGACGCTAGCTTGAATTTTCGCATAACAAGGCGCGCTTGAAATTTCGGAAGAACAAGCTTAACGTGTACCCAAAAAAGACAATTTGCACCTCAACACGCACAACACACACACAAACACCATTTAGACTAGAGTAAGGTACACGTGCATTGCACGCATGAGATTTGGCAACCAAATTATGAATAAATACCACATTATAGCATGCAAGCTTTGAGTCATATATGCATGATGTAGATTAATTTTATAGTTATTTCATTCAAAATCATCTAGTTTTATAAGAAAGCTAATCTATTTTAAGATTCATGGAATTGTGCTTGAAGACATAAAGTAAAAACAAATAATGGCAAATCATGTAGAAAAACATTTGGGCAATTCGATACGAAGATTCTAGAACAAATAAGAAGTGCTTGTGTTTTGATGTTTGTGCATTATGCTTAAGTTCAACCATGGAGTCTTCTAGATTATACATGTGGCTAAATCTGGTGGAATCTAGATGATATCCAACGGCCAAGAGTGCTCAAATTTGCCATCTTTGGACCATCGGATTCGCCTCATCCAACGACCATCTTTCAAAGTTAAAGTTACACACAATATAAAAAATATATATAATATAATATATATATATATAGGGGTATAGATATAGATATGTGATGAAGCCCATCATCTCCAATTAGAATAGTGTGTCCATGCACGGATGACGTGTGGCCAAATGACCGCCATCTGGATCTCAAATTCAAATCCCCAACCTTGTCAATGTGTATACATTACAACATGCTCGCTTCCAAACCACCATGCAGATCTCCGTTATATTCATGCATGCATGGGTTTCAAACATCGATCTCTTATTCAAATATTTGAATTCAACTTTACATTGATTATGACCTCACCTATTCTTTTACACCCACACAGTAGTCTTCTCTTTATAATTGTACCACTAATTTCTCTGCATGCATGCACACACACTACCAATGGCATTATCCATCGCATGCATGCAATCTTTCTGTGCGGTCTCCCATGAAGGCACACACCCACACACATCCTCCATCATATCGGCATTCTTTTCTCTCACTGCATGCGCAACGATCGATGTTCCTCTATGTATGTGTGTATATAGCTAGGTCTTTCATAGTTTTCCACACAAACCGATCAATCGATATCCAAAGGAGGTCTCACCTCTTTCCCACGTCCACATCGATCAATCTATACCCTCTATATAGGATTAACATATATAGCTAATACACCCACATTAATTATATATCCAACGTCCCCTCTCATCATCCATGCCTTCCGCTTCATCTCGACGCTGCACACAATGGCAAGACAAGCAGTAAGGCCCCGCCTAACATCACTATATATCGAGGCTAATATGAATGTGATCATTAGACAATTGCTGCTAAAATGGTTTAAGTTCATGAATTGACCCTCCTCGTAAAGGATTAGCAATGCTTGGCCCCTAGCTCATTTATTTTTCATGGCTCCGCCACCACGCAACAACGCACGGTTCGCCCCTCTAAATATCGATCGCACTTGTGCACTTGTGCATTCCTTCATAGTCTCCCTCCACTCGCCCCTCGCACCATCTTCTAGCCCCCCACCGGATTTTGCCACATGTACAATCTAGCAGTGACCATGGTTGAACTTAAGCATAATGCACAAACCTCAAAACAACAAAGGGTTCTTTTGTTCTAGAATCTTCCGTATCATAACTGCCCAAACTTTTTTTCTAGTTGAATTGCCATTATTTGTTTTACTTTATGCTTTACAACGCAATTCCATGAATCATAAAATAGATTAAGGGCTTCTTTGATTCAAAGGATTCTCAAAGGAATTTTGGAGGATTCTAATCTAGGAATTTTTCCTATCTTGGTTGTTTGATTCAGAGGATTGTAAACCATAGGAATTTTTCCATATGATTCATTTGCACTAGATTTCATAGGAAACATCCCATCCACTCAAACCTCTTTGAAAGAATCTTCTTTTTCTATGCACAATCAAACACCTTACAACTCAGGATTCAAGACGACATTCCACTATAATCCCATGTTTTTCCTATTCCCGCTGCTTCTAGCTTTTTTATAAAAACTAATTGATTTTGAATGAGATGAACTATAAGAATTAAACGAAGGGCTACATCAGGCATATATGACTCGTGAGCTTACATGCTATAGTGTGGTATTTATTCATAATTTGGTTGCAAAATCTGATGCGGCAATGCACGCGGTACTTACTAGTACTTCAGTATGTGCAAAACACGTAAATTAGAATACCAATGGCACGCTACAGTGTGTCTCTTACAGTTCATGAAGCCACGTGGCACATGGAGGCGCTTGTCGCGACCTCCTTGTGTGGATTGATCACAGGACGTGCTGCGGTTCCGAAGAATGTACTGCCTCCTCGAATATATCAAGCGGTACATGCACGGTTAAGATAACACACGCACTCATTCCTCGCACGCACACGCAGTACACAAGGACGCAATTTTGTACCAAGATCCACCCCATGTGATAATTTGACGCTGTAAAGTCGTTCACTTCATTGATGGTCAATTAATACAGCGCATGCAAATTGAGTGGACGTGAGGGCGAAGAAAGACATTATTACTCCACCGCGCATGGAGTAGTTAAATCATGGGTTGCTAGTAGTACTTCCATTGGTCTCTTCGTATTTTGTGCCAATTTTGACAAGAACATAATATTTACGCATTTGAGCAAGTAGTACTTGAAATTTATGTTCCGCTAAACTCATCGGGAGCCGCCTCAAACCAAAACCATCAATTAATCTTTACCTTGTTCCCATCACATTCAAAGCCTCACACCTACTAGTACGCACCAAACCCTAACGTGTTCCCACTATGCGTATTAGTACTAGTGCTAGTACTTAGGTTATAAAAAGGGAACTACTAACCAAAAATTACTCTACCTTTCCTCCTCATAAGTGCTTCTTCGTCCGCCTGCTGCCATGGCCGGTGAGCAGCTCTAGGTCGAGAACTACTCAGAATAAGGAGCGGCAACCAAGGCTGCAAAAAGAGAGGGCTCGCCGCCACGCAGAGACCTCAAAGATCTCTCATGGCAGCGATGGCTCCTGTGAGCGCCCTAGCCATGAGGCGAACATGCCGAGCCGGCGGAGCTGGAGTCGTTATCCTCGATGGCATGCCCGATCAGCTCAATAAGCACCTCAATAAGCGAAGGAGTTCATCCAAGGCTTGATGGAGTTGTGAAGGAGAGCCTCGATGACATGCCCGCTCGAGCTCAATAAGGGGGAGTTGACCGCTTGGTGATGTTGCCAAGAAGAGCATTGCTCGAGAAGAAGGCGACCGCGAAATCTCATGTTCAGAGGAGGACAAGGCAAAGCTCGCCACGAGATCGACCTGTTGAAGGAGAAGAAACCCGCTGGAAGAAGCTGCATGAGAATAGTAGTTCCTCGATGAAGATGCTGCAGGCCCCGCATGGAATGTAAGGAGGAGTTATGAAGCTCAGATCGAGCACCCTTGCTGTCAAGGTACGTAATAATGGCCGGAATGATGATGAAGGCTCGCTCGAGAAATCCCGCCATGGATGTAATGAAGAAGATGGCGGAGGAGACGCGAAGGAGATGGAGGTCGGGAGGCGATGAAGAAGGAAGCATGACTCCGCTAATTAGATCATTTGGGGTGATAATCTTCTTCTTTTTGCTTCTGTTTCATCTTTTGCTTCGGTGTTTCACAAGACGTGTCACGTCATGAGGCATGAATAGAACAATGTTTTTTTTGAGGAATAGAACAATGCTAACAATGAGATGACTAGCAAATTAGATCATTTTTATCGCCATATGGCACCTGGCTGCGATGTTTCGTGCTCCTCCGTCGCAGTACTACTCCAAGTGGAAAACTTGAGATACCGCAGACGTTTTTGCTCCTCCTCGATCAAAGCCATGGATTAGCAGGAGCAAAATCACAAGGCCCCTTGCAAAGAATGAGCCAAATCACAAAGGCCTCGCCTCGTGAAACCCACTGCTAGACTCCCGCCTCTAGCCTTTTAAAAATGTATACTTTGTACAACAAGAGTATCGATGGATTGCGCCATGGAGCAAAACTTGAAATTAAAAAAAGGTGGTACATATAGAGCCACGCCACCAAATTATGCATATAGTACTATTAAAAGGCTAGTCACAATAATGGTGTCCAGACAACCCACCCTCAAATAAAACTAAGCATCCTCGAATTCTTTGACAAAACTAAGCACCCTAAAATTCTTTTGACAACTAAACTGCGGCTATATGATGTTGGCCATATATATTGTACGATATAATGTGAAGAAACGAGTGGTAGTACTATACCAACTAAAAGATGAAATGTAAGAAATACTAGTATGTACGATCAAGAGTTAAAGTAACGAGAAGAAACATAACATAGTTCTCGGGGCAAAGACAACACACCTCAAATTAAATTAAGCACACCTGAAATTAAACTTTGCAACTATTCAGAGACAACGTGATTAGAACCACCAGAGCAACGACACGCCACCTTACTGAGTCCTCGCCCACGCCCTCGACTTCGCCCTGTCCCTCTTCCTCTTGGATCTTACTTTGCTTGAACCAAGACACTGGCTGCTCTTCATCCAACCCTTGTAGATATTGAAGCAAAGGTAGCCATCCATTGCAGCAGAGTGGATGTGGTCTATATCTAGTACATTCCGCTGCCATGCATGACGATGAAATGTATGGAGGTTTCTCCACATCGTGACTAAGGATGAACCATGGCTCTCGCCAGGTCAAGATTGAAGGTCGACGAGAGGACACCACGATTCTTCCGAGGTCGGGTGTTGCTACAACGAGGCCTATCCGACCAGACTTCTTTGTCGCTACCAAAGTCTACAAGAACGATTTGACTAGGTTGCTCTCGAGGAAGTCCTTAAAACTCGGCACTCAACGCCGGCATGGCATATGTGGTAGACCAAGCATAAGTCATGCACGCAAACCCGATCATGGGCTTTTCCTCTCTTCATCCTTAGATCCTTCTTCGCCCCAGACTGTGGTGTACTCAACATCTAGCCCAACACCCACTCATCATCCGAAGTCTTCGAACATGCGTCGGCGAGAAAGGCGCATCTTTTCACCGCAGGAAGAACGGGTGTAGATGACGCGAACTCATCACGGTGATGGTTCTAACCTTGTACACATCCGATCGGGAGATTTGGGACGCCATGGATTTGGGAGGAGGGTTAGATCCGCAACTCATCCGCAGAGCTTGCGATCCGAACTTTTCCTTCCTCAAGAACTCACCTTGCAAGCCAACACAAATAATGCCCCATGCGGTGGTTATGTCCAAGAATATGCATTTTCATTTTGTGCTTCCAACTAGCAAAGTTTGAACCATCAAAGTAAGGACCTCTACGAAAATTACCCTCACTAGACGCCATACTCTCCTAGGTTGTGAAACCAAGCTTATGGAATCCAATGCAATGAAAACCAATCCAATGGAGACCAAAGCTCTGATACCACTTGTAGGATCGGAAGTATGTCTAGAGGGGGGGTGATTAGACTACTTGACAATTTAAAAGTTTAGCCTTTGATTAGGACAAGTTTTAGCAAGTTCACAATGATGAGCAAGTCAAGTATCACCCTACATGCAATTCTAGAGTAGTGGCAGCGAAAGTAAATTGCACATGTAGTAAATAAGAGGTGGAGAAGAGCAAACGCATTTGGAACACGGAGATTTTTCTCGTGGTTCCGATAGGTGGTGCTATCGTCAATCCACGCTGATGGAGACTTCAACCCACTGAGGGTAACTGCCGAGAGTCCACGGAGGGCTCCACCCACGAAGGGTCCACGAAGAAGCAACCTTGTCTATGCCATCATGGCTTACGCCCACGGAGGACTAGCCTTACTGGTAGATCTTCACGAGTAGGCGATCTCCTTGCCCTTACAAACTTCTTGGTTCAACTCCACATCTGACGGAGGCTCCCAAGCGACACCTAACCAATCTAGGAGGCACCACCTCCAAAAGGTAATAGATGGTGTTGGTGATGATGAACTCCTTGCTCTTGTGCTTCAAATGATATCTCCCAACACTCAACTCTCCTCACTGATTTGGCTGTGGTGGAGGAAGGGATTGAGTGGAAAGCAACTTGGGAAGGCTAGAAATCAAGTTTCATATGGTGGGAGGAGCAACTTGATCTCAACACAAGGGTAGGTAGTTTTCTTCTCGTAAATGTAAGGTAGGAGTGGTAGTTCTTTCCGATGGCTCTCTCCACGAATGAAGAGGAGGTGGAGGGTATTTATAGCCTCCACACAAAATCCAACGTTACACACATTTGACCAATCTCGTACGAAGTTGACAACTCGGTGAGACCAAAGTTCAAATCTTGTGAACGTTGGGATTTTCTGGGACCGAAAATACAATCTCGTTAGTCCGATTCTTCCAAAGTCTAGGGTTTGCCAATCTGGGACCGATTTCTCATCTCGGTGACACCGATTTGAGACGTATAGGTTCTAGCTTGAACACCAATTTCGTAAGACCGAGTTTGGAATCGGAAAATCCAAATTACTAGGGTTTGGCTATATGGTGAGGTGGTTCATCTCGGTGTGACTGAGTTTATGGAATCGGTGGGACCGAGATTACTTATGAGTTTATGTTGGAATGAAAGATTGCGATAGTTTGAGAGATAAATCACTAAGCACTTTGAGCAACCGATCATCATCATAACCTCATCCCTTTAATAGTATTGGCTTTCCTATGGACTCAATGTGATCTTGGATCACTAAACCAAAAATGGAGTCTTGAGCTTTTGCCAATGTTTTCCTTAGCATTTTGAGGGGTCCACATCATCATCATTGCCATACCCATATCACGAACTTTCAAATATTCTCAAGAATAATTAGTTCAATGATATATGTTGTTATTAATTACCAAAACCACCCGGGATTAGTTGCACTTTCGACTTTCCTTGGCTGGAAGGCAAGCTTGCCAAACGATATGTAGATCTCCTACCATTGTAACCGACTGTAACCCTAACCCTCCGTTGTCTATATAAACTGAGGGTTTTAGTCCAGGGGGACAACAACAATCATACCATGGCTAGCTTCTAGGGTTTAGCCTCCTTGATCTCGTGGTAGATCTACTCTTGTACTACCCATATCATCAATATTAATCAAGCGGGTAGGGTTTTACCTCCATCGGAGGGCCCGAACCTGGGTAAAAACATCATGTCCTTGTCTCCTATTACCATCCTAGAACAGTTTGGGACCCCCACCGAGATCCCGGTTTG
>JAHHZJ010009861.1:0-41371 GCA_021437245.1 Aegilops speltoides
AATCTTCTTCAACATTTTGAGTCAAGCTAACGATTGCAATCAATTTTGTACCACCATCTAACCAAGCTCCACCAAAAGCTTTTACTTGTGTAGGTGTGAGAATGGGACAAGGATCGGTACCAATAGTGCTATTTCATTGTCGCATTTGAGTGAACTTGATTCATCTTCAACCCAGGTCAAAGGTACATTAGTAGTTCTTCTCCTTCTACCACTCACAATTTGCTTGAAATGATGGATAGGCCAAGTTCTTCGCAAATCCACTCTTCGTCGAGCAAGGCGATGACATGTCATCCTCGTCACCAAGAGCCACCTCTTTGGCGGCATGACGCTCTCCATCCAACAGCAAGAAGCAATGATGACGCGCGCGTAAACAACCTCTCCACCGACTTGCGACTCTCAGAAGCGTACGAAGATGCTTGACAACAAACTGGTAACGCTGCACAAGAAGAGAATGATGCAAGAATGGGTGAGATCGCGCCTTGTTGGTGAACGGCGTGCTTCATCTTCACACTCAAGGCGGAGCCACTCAAATCGCCACTCAGCGACTCCTTCTCCGACACAAGTACGAGTCGCCGAACATTCTTACCGTCGGAGCCGCGCGTCAAGGCCGTCATGCATCTATGCAACCGCTACCGACAAAAATCTCCAAGAGCAAGTTGATGAAGAAGTTCCTGCGTCCTCAATCGAGCCAAATGGCGTTTGCTCAAGCTCAAAACGACAACGTCTTAGCCCAACAAGAACAAACGGTGGCGCCTACACCGAGCAACAAGATGCAGAGGCTCAGCGTCTTCAACAACAACAACGAGAGCACAAGCTCTTGGCGAGCAGCGCCCTTCAAGCATCAAGTCGAGATCTCGCCAACGCTTAATCGCGAAAAGCGCAATCAGAGAAGCCCCGAGAAAAAATACAAGAGGAACTACCATCCCGGCGTGCTTTTGCGTCAAGCTCCTCAAGCTCATCCTCAACTCAAAAGGTCAACAAGAGCAAGTTGATCATGGACTTCCTCCTCGCCAAGAGCAACATGAGGATGATTACCCTCCGCGTCAAAGCGTCATCATCAACATCGACCTCAAAACAATGAAGAACATCGCTATAGCAAGCTCAAGTTCACAATGCCCAAGTTCAATGGAACCAATGATCCGAAGAGTACCTCTCATGGGCATTGAAGGTCGACAAAATCTTTCGTTTGCACAACTATGATGAAAGAAGAAGATCGCTATGGCATCACTTGAGTTCCAAGACTATGTGCTCATATGGTGGGAACAAGTGCTTGGCGCCCGACAAGCAAGAGGTGAACCTCAATCACAACAGGCTCAAATGAAGGATGTCATGCGAAACACGCTTTATGCCCACCTACTACAACAAGTGATCTCTTCAAGAAGCTACAACTCCTCAAGCAAGGAACAAAAAGGTGTTGAAGAATACTACAAAGAAATGGAATTGCCATGATTGAGCCAATGTCAAGGAAGATGATGAGCAAACAATGGCACGATTCTTGAATGGACTCAATCACCCCATCAAGAAGATCATGCGACTTCAACCCTACTCCAACCTCATTGAGCTCGTGCATCAAGCTACAAAGCGGGCGTCAAGTACAAGAATGACTTCAAATGCGTAAAGTACTCCTCCAAGATCTACGGATTCTCCAACACCAAGCTTCAACAACTACTCCACCTTGACATCAATCAAGCCTTCTACAAGCAGCGACGACAAGTCAAGTTACAAGAAAACTTCGCAAGTTCAAGTCGTCTTCCTCCTACTACAAGCAACTTCAAGCGCGTCGTCATCATCTACTCAGCAGATGGGACCGTCAAGACAAGCTCCTTCAAGTGTTTCACTTGCGGCGGCCGAGCCACAAGTCCTATGAATGCACCAACAAAGCGCACCATGATCCTCAGCAGCGATGGCACTGCTCGACTCAATGAGTGAAGATGAAATGGAAGCTATTGAGCAAGTGGCCATGCTGCTTGGCGGCGTGAATGAGGATGAAGATGATCAAGTCTTTTGTGATGAAGATCTGAGCCCGCTCGTTGTCTCAAGGTCTTGACACTTCACATCAACAAGAAGAAGACCAGCGATGCACATCTTCACACAAAGGCGGCATCAATGGACGATCCGTCAAGGTCATCATCGATGGAGTAGTTGCCACAACAGCAGCGAAGAACTATGCTCCAAGCTCCAATTGGTCGAAGAAGCATCCAACCATACAAGGTTCAATGGCTAAGTGACTCCGGCACTATCTGAGTTGAGCATCTGGTCCAAGTATCCTTCAAAATAGGTGCATATGAAGAAGACACTTTGGAGTGTGATGTGGTCCCAATGACGTTTGCCACCTCCTTGGTGGTCGGCCATGGCAATTCGTAGTGGTGTCTACCACAATGGGCGTACAAACCACTATAGCTTCAAGATAAAAGGCAAATAATATGTCCTCGACCCATGTCTCCTAGTCAGTGATTGCCGACAAACAAGCCACCAACCAAGAGAGAAGAGTGAGAAAGTTAGCCACCAAAAAGTGAGTGAGAGCCACAAGCCAAATTTGGCGCCTCTTAGCCTAGAGAAAAAACCTCATACTATTCACCACCAAACATGAGATGAGAGAAGTGTGTGAGAACCCATCCAGTGTGATGCACTTTGTCCTAGTGTGCAGGGATGGAGAACCACAAACTAACACCACTCATGAGCTACCTTTGGTGTTTCAATCTCTTTTGCAGGAATTTCAAGATGTTTTTCCCGATGAGCTACCTCAGGGTCTACCTCCTCTTGAGGCATTGAGCATCAGATCGACCACCTCATCCGGGCGCCACTTCAAACAAAGCTCTAGTGTCAATCCAGAAGAAACCAAGGAGATTCAGCGGCAAGTACAACAACTACTCGACAGCGGTCATGTATGTGAAAGCTTAAGCCCTTGTGCGTGCCGTTATACTTGTGCCTAAGCCCGATGGAAGTTTTTCGCTTGTGCTCCGATTGTAGACCCATAAATGCTATCACCGTCGCTATAGGCATCCCATTCCTCGCTTAGATGATATGCTTGATGAACTTAGTGGAGCCAACTTTTCTCAAAAATTGATCTTAAAAGTGGCTATTATCAAATCCGCATTCATGAGGGTGATGAATGGAAACGCTTTCAAAACAAAAAATTTGGCTTATATGAATGGTTGGTTATGCCCATGGGTTTGTGCGGAGCTCCGGAACTTTTGTCGTCTTATGCATCATGTACTTACGCCCATACATTGGAATATTTGTTGTGGTTTACTTGATGACATTCTTGTGTTTGCAAAACCATGAAAAGCATCTTGATCACGTTAAGCTTGTTTTGCAAACACTTGAAAGGAAAGTCTTTATGCAAACTTGAAGAAATGCACTTTTGGAGTTGACAAAGTGGTTTTCTTGGGTTTCGTTGTCTCCTCAAAATTGTCCATGTTGATGAAACTAAGATCAAAGCAATTAAAACTTGGCTAACCCACCAATTTGCAACAAGTCGAAGTTTCCTTGGTCTTGCGGTTTTATCGCCGCTTTGTGAAAAACTTTAGCACTATTGCAGCCTTTGCATGCTTTGAGTGAAGAATACTCCTTTTGTTTGGGGACCTTTGCAATCAAGCGCTTTTGATGAACTCAAGTCTTTGCTTACTCATGCTCCAATTCTTGCTTTGCCCAATTTTGACAAAACTTTTGAGGTCCATTGTGATGCAAGTGGTGCGGAATTGGCGGAGTTTTAATGCAAGAAAAAGCGAGTCATTGCTTATTTTAGTGAAAAACTCTCGGTGCTCAACAACTATCCGTGTATGACAAAAGAATTGTATGCTTTAGTGCGTGTGCTACATGTTTGGGAACATTATCTTAGGCCTCATGAGTTTGTCATCCATACCGATCATGAAGCAGCTTAAGTACTTAAAAGGTCAAACTAAATTGAACAAGCGTCATGCCAAATGGGTGAATTCATTGAATCTTTTCCATATGTGATCAAGTACATTAAAGGCGAGGAAAATGTAGTTCTTTGATGCACTATCACGCATATACATGCTTGTCACCCAACTTGAGTTGAATGTTATAGGTTTTGAGCATATCAAAGATTTGTATGCTAGTGATCCATCTTTTGCACCTCATTATGCTAAATGTTTGGCGCATACATCTTGGGAACAATATTACCTCAAGGATGGTTATCTTATGAGAGCTAACAAACTATGCATGCAGTCTTCTCTTCGTTTGCTCCTTTGCAAGAGGCTCATGGAGGTGGACTCATGGGACATTTTGAATAGCGACAAGACCTTATGCCGCTCTCCAAGAACTACTTTTGGCCCAAGATGTTTGAGATGTCTCTCGCTTCCACACCGATGCTCTACATGCATAAAGCTAAGTCAAGCTCAATCTCATGGTCTTTACATGCCTCTTCCTATTCCTTATCAACCTTGGGAAGACATTAGCATGGATTTTGTACTTGGTTTGCCTAGAACTCAAAATGGAAAGGATTCCGTGTTTGTTGTTGTGGACCGATTTTCTAGGATGGCACATTTCATTCCTTGCAACAAGGTGAGCGATGCTTCACATATGCAAATCTCTTTTGTAGGAAATCTTGCGCCTCCATGGTCTGCAAAGACAATCGTCTCCGACATGACGTCAAGTTCTTGAGTTACTTTTGGAAGACTCTGTAAGCTAGGAATCAAGCTCTTGTTCTCATCCGCATACCATCCTCAAACCGGCAGTATGACAGGTGACAAACAGACGCTCTCCACTCTACTTGGCGTGTTGATCAAGAAGAACATCAAGGAGTGGGAAGCATGTCTACCCATCGCCCGTCACGCCTACAACCGTGCAAGACGTTCGACTACCGGCAAGTCTCCCTTCGAGGTGTCTCTGACTTCAACCATTGTCCCCATTGGACATTCTACCTCTTCCTCTACAGGCGTACCAACCTCGGCGCAAGTGCCGTGCAAGCTACATCAAGAAGATGCATGAAGATACAAGACACACCATCGGCGCCAAGTACAGCGACTAACGACCAAGCTCAACATCAACAAGCAACCCGCGATCTTCAACATAGGCGATCTGGTGTGGCTACACCTCACGCAAAGGCAGCTTCCCCAGCGAGCATAAGTCAAACTTCTACCTCGAGCGATGGACCCTTCAAGGTGCTATGCGCTACAACAACAACGCCTACAAGCTCGACATACCTGGCGACAAGTACAGCGTGGCGACACCTTCAACGTCAAAGACCTCTCGCCTTTCCATGGTGATGAAGATCTTGATCAGAGGTCGGATCCTTTGAAGGGAGGGATATGATGCGGAGCATCCTTCCATCATCCCCATGGACTCTACATCGACATCCAACCCCACAAGGACCTATGACTCGAGTACGTGCAAGAGCTCTTGAAACCGAGTGACATCACTCCTCTCACAATTCCCTTTCGATTCACATGAGACATGGTTACTACCTCAAGCGGAAATGCTATGCATGCTTAGGTACCAAGGTTGACCTAGAAAAACTACAGCTCAAAAGGACATCAAGGCGAGGAGGAGGCTGGTTTTAGTGAACATCTGTCCATTCTATGGAAGTCCTTGAAAGTACTTCATTTTCTCGTCGCTTTTGCTGATTGCCCCAAAATTTCTTGTCCTCTATAGAGGAGATATCTTTCCACATATATATTGACCGATGCAGAGCAGGAATGCCCTTATGTTCTTGCCTTCCATGCGCATGAGTTCTGACATGCCATCCGTGAAAACAAGGGAATAAGGCGGATAGCCTTTGGACTTTCTTCAATTCTGGCCAATATGAGATTGCGGATCATAGAGCATCTGCGAGAAAGGTATGTTTGTCCCTACCGGAGGCTAATGTCTATAAGCAACATAATCTTTGAATTTCCTTCAAAAGGAAGTGCCAATGGGTTGAAACTTATGCGAAAAGCAGAGGCGAACGATGTTCTTTGACTTTCGTGGTCAAAAGTCCTGCTTAAGGCTGAATTTGAGGTACCGGGCCTCTGGCACAAGCGGGGAGTATATTTTGGATCGCTTTGCTCGCCATGAGCAGTTTGAGTACTATGGGTCGACCACGGACTCGAATGACAAAATTATGACCGTTTTAGTGAACATCTGTCCATTCTATGGTAGTTCTTGAAAGTAGTTCATATTCTCGTGCGATTTTTTGCTGTTGCTCCCAAAATTCTTCTCCTCTATAGTGGAATATCGTTTTCACATATATATTGATCGATGCAGGAATGCCCTTTTGTTCTTGGCTTTCATGCGCATGAGTTCTGACATACCATCCGTGAAAACAAGGAGAATAAGGCATATAATTATTGGATTTTCTTCAATTCTGACCAAATGAGATTGCACGGATCATGGAGCATCTGCGAGAAAATCGTTTGTCCCTACCGAGGCGAATGTCTATAAGCAACATAATCTCTCGAATTTCCTTCAAAGGAAGTGCCAATGGGTTGAAACTTGTCAGAAAACAGCAGCGAATGATGTTCTTTGACTTTCGGGGCCAAAAGTCTGCTTAAGGCTGAATTTGAGGTACTCGGGGCCTCCTAAGCATAAGCGGAGTGTTTTTGGATTAATGGCTTCATGCATGGCAGTTTAATACTTATGGGTCCGACACCGACTCGAATTACAAAATTATGACCGTTTTAGTGAACATCTGTCCATTCTATGGAAGTCCTTGAAAGTACTTCATTTTCTCGTCGCTTTTTGCTGATTGCCCCAAAATTTCTTGTCCTCTATAGAGATATCTTTTCCACATATATATTGACCGATGCGAGGAATGCCCTTATGTTCTTGCCTTTCATGCGCATGAGTTCTGACATGCCATCCGCGAAAACAAGGGAATAAAGGCAGATAGCCTTTGGACTTTCTTCAATTCTGACCAAATAAGATTGCCGGATCATAGAGCATCTGCGAGAAAGGTATGTTTGTCCCTACCGAGGGCTAATGTCTATAAGCAACATAATCTTTGAATTTTCTACAAAAGGAAGTGGCAATGGGTTGAAACTTGTGCGAAAAAGCGAGAGGCGACGATGTTCTTTGATTTCGGGGTCAAAAGTCCTGCTTAAGGCTGAATTTGAGGTACCGGGCCTCTGGCACAAGCGGGGAGTATATTTTGGATCGCTTGCTTGCTGCTTGAGCAGTTTAGTACTATGGGTCCGACACGGACTCGAATGACAAAATTATGACCATTTTAGTGAACATCTGTCCATTCTATGGTAGTTCTTGAAAGTAGTTCATATTCTCGTGCGATTTTTGCTGTTGCTCCCAAGATTCTTCTCCTCTATAGTGGAATATCGTTTTCACATATATATTGATCGATGCCGGGAATGCCCTTTTGTTCTTGGCTTTCATGCGCATGAGTTCTGACATACCATCCGTGAAAACAAGGAGAATAAGGCATATAGTCATTGGATTTTCTTCAATTCTGGCCAAATGAGATTGCCGGATCATGGAGCATCTGCGAGAAAATCGTTTGTCCCTACCGGGCGAATGTCTATAAGCAACATAATCTCTCAAATTTCCTTCAAAAGGAAGTGCCAATGGGTTGAAACTTGTGCGAAAACAATGAGCGAATGATGTTCTTTGACTTTCGGGGCCAAAAGTCACCTTAAGGCTGAATTTGAGGTACTCGGGGCCTCCTAAGCATAAGCGAGAGTGTTTTGGATTCAGTGCGCTACTTGTGGCAGTTTAGTACTTATGGGTCCGACACGACTCGAATTACAAAATTATGACCGTTTTAGTGAACATCTGTCCATTCTATGGAAGTCCTTGAAAGTACTTCATTTTCTCGTCGCTTTTTGCTGATTGCCCCAAAATTTCTTGTCCTCTATAGAGAGATATCTTTTCCACATATATATTGACCGATGCAGGAATGCCCTTATGTTCTTGCCTTTCATGCGCATGAGTTCTGACATGCCATCCGTGAAAACAAGGGAATAAGGCAGATAGCCTTTGGACTTTCTTCAATTCTGACCAAATGAGATTGCGGGATCATAGAGCATCTGCGAGAAAGATACGTTTGTCCCTACCGAGGGGCTAATGTCTATAAGCAACATAATCTCTCAATTTCCTTCAAAGGAAGTGCCAATGGGTTGAAACTTATGCGAAAAATAGAGGCGAAACGATGTTCTTTGACTTTCGGGGCCAAAAGTCCTGCTTAAGGCTGAATTTGAGGTGCCGTGCCTCTGGCACAAGCGGGGACCATATTTTGGATCGCATGCTTCGCGTGGCAGTTTGAGTACTTATGGGTCGACACGGACTCAGAATGACAAAATTATGACCGTTTTAGTGAACATCTGTCCATTCTATGGTAGTCCTTGAAAGTAGTTCATATTCTCGTGCGATTTTTGCTGTTGCTCCCAAAATTCTTGTCCTCTATAGTGGAATATCGTTTCCACATATATATTGATCGATGCAGGAATGCCCTTTTGTTCTTGGCTTTCATGCGCATGAGTTCTGACATGCCATCCGTGAAAACAAGGAGAATAAGGCATATAGCCCTGGATTTTCTTCAATTCTGACCAAATGAGATTGCGGATCATAGAGCATCTGCTGACTACGTTTGTCCCTACCGGTGGCGAATGTCTATAAGCAACATAATCTCGAATTTCCTTCAAAGGAAGTGCCAATGGGTTGAAACTTTGCGAAAACCATCAGCGAATGATGTTCTTTGACTTTCGGGGCTAAAAGTCCACAAGGCTGAATTTGAGGTACTGCGTGCCTCCTAAGCGCCAGCGAGTTTTTCGATTCAGCGCGCTCGCATGTGGCAGTTTAATACTTATGGGTCCGACACCGACTCGAATTACAAAATTATGACCGTTTTAGTGAACATCGGTCCATTCTATGGCGGTCCTTGAAACTACTTCATTTTCTCATCGCTTTTTTGCTGATTGCCCCAAAATTTCTTGTCCTCTATAGAGAGATATCGTTTCCACATATATATTGACCAATGCTAGGAATGCCCTTTTGTTCTTGCCTTTCATGCGCATGAGTTCTGACATGCCATCCGGCGAAAACAAGGGAATAAGGCATATAGCCTTTGGATTTTCTTCAATTCTGACCAAATGAGATTGCGGATCATAGAGCATCTGCGAAAGATCGTTTGTCCCTACCGGAGGACTAATGTCTATAAGCAACATAATCTCTCGAATTTCCTTCAAAGGAAGTGCCAATGGGTTGAAACTTATGCGAAAAATAGAGTGACGATGTTCTTTGACTTTCGGGGCCAAAAGTCCTGTAAGGCTGAATTTGAGGTACCGGGCCTCTGGCACAAGCGGGGACCATATTTTGGATCGCATGCTCGCTTGTGAGCAGTTTGAGTACTTATGGGTCCGACATGGACTCGAATGACAAAATTATGACCGTTTTAGTGAACATCATCCATTCTTTGGTAGTCCTTGAAAGTAGTTCATATTCTCGTGCGATTTTTGCTGTTGCTCCCAAAGATTCTTGTCCTCTATAGTGGAATATCGTTTCCACATATATATTGATCGATGCAGGAATGCCCTTTTGTTCTTGGCTTTCATGCGCATGAATTCTGACATGCCATCCGTGAAAACAAGGAGAATAAGGCATATAGCCTTTGGATTTTCTTCAATTCTGACCAAATAAGATTGCGGATCATAGAGCATCTGCGAGCTTCGTTTGTCCCTACGGGCGAATGTCTATAAGCAACATAATCTCTCGAATTTCCTTCAAAGGAAGTGCCAATGGGTTGAAACTTGCGAAAACCATCGGCGAATGATGTTCTTTGACTTTCGGGGCTAAAAGTCCTGTTTAAGGCTGAATTGAGGTACTCCGGGCCTCCTAAGCGCAAGCGAGTATTTTTTCGATTCGCAGCTGCGCTTGTGCAGTTTAATACTTATGGGTCCGACTCCGACTCCGAATTACAAAATTATGACAGTTTTAGTGAACATCTGTCCATTCTATGGAAGTCCTTGAAACTACTTGATTTTCTCATGCGCTTTTTGCCTGATTGCCCAAAATTTCTTGTCCTCTATAGAGGAGATATCGTTTCCACATATATATTGACTAATGCTAGGAATGCCCTTTTGTTCTTGCCTTTCATGCGCATGAGTTACAGCATGCCATCCGGCGAAAACAAGGGGAATAAGGCAGATAGCCTTTGGATTATCTTCAATTCTGACCAAATGAGATTGCGGATCATAGAGCATATCTGAGAAAGATACGTTTGTCCCTACCGAGAGGCTAATGTCTATAAGCAACATAATCTCTCAATTTCCTACAAAGGAAGTGCCAATGGGTTGAAACTTGTGCGAAAAATAGAAATGAACGATGTTCTTTGACTTTCGGGGCCAAAAGTCCTGCTTAAGGCTGAATTTGAGGTACCGGGCCTCTGGCACAAGCGGGGACCATATTTTGGATCGCATGCTCGCTTGCATGGCAGTTTAGTACTTATGGGTCCGACATGGACTCGAATGACAAAATTATGACCGTTTTAGTGAACATCATCCATTCTATGGTAGTCCTTGAAAGTAGTTCATATTCTCGTGCGATTTTTGCTGTTGCTCCCAAAGATTCTTGTCCTCTATAGTGGAATATCGTTTCCACATATATATTGATCGATGCGGGAATGCCCTTTTGTTCTTGGCTTTCATGCGCATGAGTTCTGACATGCCATCCGTGAAAACAAGGAGAATAAGGCATATAGCCCTTGGATTTTCTTCAATTCTGACCAAATGAGATTGCGGATCATAGAGCATCTGCTGAAGCTTCGTTTGTCCCTACCGAGGCGAATGTCTATAAGCAACATAATCTCGAATTTCCTTCAAAAGGAAGTGCCAATGGGTTGAAACTTGTCGAAAAACAATGAGCGAATGATGTTCTTTGACTTTCGAGGCGAAAAAGTCCTGTTTAAGGCTGAATTTGAGGTACTCGGGCCTCCTAAGCATAAGCGAGTGTTTTTCGATTCAGCGCTTTCTTGCTTGAAGCAGTTTAATACTTATGGGTCCGACACGGACTCGAATAACAAAATTATGACCGTTTTAGTGAACATCATCCATTCTATGGTAGTCCTTGAAAGTAGTTCATATTCTCGTGCAATTTTTGCTGTTGCTCCCAAAGATTCTTGTCCTCTATAGTGGAATATCGTTTCCACATATATATTGATCGATGCAGGAATGCCCTTTTGTTCTTGGCTTTCATGCATGAGATTCTGACATGCCATCCGTGAAAACAAGGAGAATAAGGCATATAGCCTGGATTTTCTTCAATTCTGGCCAAATGAGATTGCCGGATCATAGAGCATCTGCAAAAAGCTCGTTTGTCCCTACGGCGAATGTCTCTAAGCAACATAATCTCTCGAATTTCCTTCAAAGGAAGTGCCAATGGGTTGAAACTTGCGAAAACCATCGGCGAATGATGTTCTTTGACTTTCGGGGCTAAAAAGTCCTGCTTAAGGCTGAATTTGAGGTACTCCGGGCCTCCTAAGCATAAGCGGAGTAGTTTTCGATTAGCGCGCGCTTGTGGCAGTTTAATACTTATGGGTCGACACGACTCGAATTACAAAATTATGACCGTTTTAGTGAACATCTGTCCATTCTATCGCAGTCCTTGAAACTACTTGATTTTCTCATGCGCTTTTTGCCTGATTGCCCCATAATTTCTTGTCCTCTATAGAGGAGATATCGTTTCCACATATATATTGACCAATGCTAGGAATGCCCTTTTGTTCTTGCCTTTCATGCGCATGAGATTCTGACATGCCATCCGTGAAAACAAGGGAATAAAGCGAGATAGCCTTTGGACTTTCTTCAATTCTGACCAAATGAGATTGCCGGATCATAGAGCATCTGCGAAAGGTATGTTTGTCCCTACCGAGGGCTAATGTCTATAAGCAACATAATCTTTCGAATTTCCTACAAAAGGAAGTGGCAATGGGTTCAGAAACTTGTCTGAAAAACAGAAACGAACGATGTTCTTTGACTTTCGGGGTCAAAAGTCCTTCATAAGGCTGAATTTGAGGGTACTTCGGGCCTCCTGGCACAAGCGGGGAGTATATTTTGGATGCACTGCTGCATGGCGGCAGTTTGAGTACTTATGGGTCCGACCACGGACTCGAATGACAAAATTATGACCGTTTTAGTGAACATCATCCATTCTATGGTAGTTCTTGAAAGTAGTTCATATTCTCGTGCGATTTTTGCTGTTGCTCCCAAAGATTCTTCTCCTCTATAGTGGAATATCGTTTTCACATATATATTGATCGATGCAGGAATGCCCTTTTGTTCTTGGCTTTCATGCGCATGACTTCTGACATACCATCCGTGAAAACAAGGAGAATAAGGCATATAGTGTTGGTTTTCTTCAATTCTGACCAAATGAGATTGCGGATCATGGAGCATCTGCGAGAAAGATGCGTTTGTCCCTACCGAGGCGAATGTCTATAAGCAACATAATCTCTCAAATTTCCTTCAAAAGGAAGTGCCAATGGGTTGAAACTTATGCGAAAAACAGCAAGGAATGATGTTCTTTGACTTTCGGGGCCAAAAGTCTGCTTAAGGCTGAATTTGAGGTACTCGGGGCCTCCTAAGCATAGCGGAGTATTTTTGGATTTGGCGCGCGCATGGCAGCAGTTTAATACTTATGGGTCGACACCGACTCGAATTACAAAATTATGACCGTTTTAGTGAACATCTGTCCATTCTATGGAAGTCCTTGAAAGTACTTCATTTTCTCGTCGCTTTTTGCTGATTGCCCCAAAATTTCTTGTCCTCTATAGAGAGATATCTTTCCACATATATATTGACCGATGCAGGGAATGCCCTTATGTTCTTGCCTTTCATGCGCATGAGTTCTGACATGCCATCCGTGAAAACAAGGGAATAAAGCGAGATAGCCTTTGGACTTTCTTCAATTCTGACCAAATGAGATTGCGGATCATAGAGCATCTGCGAAAAGGTGTTTGTCCCTACCAAGGGGCTAATGTCTATAAGCAACATAATCTTTGAATTTTCTACAAAAGGAAGTGGCAATGGGTTGAAACTTATGCGAAAAGCAGAGGCGAACGATGTTCTTTGATTTTCGAGGTCAAAAGTCCTGCTTAAGGCTGAATTTGAGGTACTTGGGCCTCTGGCACAAGCGGGGAGTATATTTTGGATCTTTGCTTCGCATGAGCAGTTTGAGTACTATGGGTCAAACCACGGACTCAGAATGACAAAATTATGACCGTTTTAGTGAACATCATCCATTCTATGGTAGTTCTTGAAAGTAGTTCATATTCTCGTGCGATTTTGCTGGTGATCCCAAAATTCTTCTCCTCTATAGTGGAATATCGTTTTCACATATATATAGATCGATGCAGGAATGCCCTTTTGTTCTTGGCTTTCATGCGCATGAGTTCTGACATACCATCCGTGAAAACAAGGAGAATAAGGCATATAGTCGCTGGATTTTCTTCAATTCTGACCAAATAAGATTGCGGATCATGGAGCATCTGCGAGAAGATACGTTTGTCCCTACCGAGGCGAATGTCTATAAGCAACATAATCTCTCAATTTCCTTCAAAAGGAAGTGCCAATGGGTTGAAACTTGTGCGAAAAACAGCAATGAATGATGTTCTTTGACTTTCGGGGCCAAAAGTCCTGCTTAAGGCTAAATTTGAGGGTACTCGGGGCCTCCTAAGCATAAGCGGAGTGTTTTGGATTCATTTCGCTTGAGCAGTTTAATACTTATGGGTCCGACACCGACTCGAATTACAAAATTATGACCATTTTAGTGAACATCATCCATTCTATGGAAGTCCTTGAAAGTACTTCATTTTCTCGTGCGCTTTTTGCTGATTGCCCCAAAATTTCTTGTCCTCTATAGAGAGATATCTTTTCCACATATATATTGACCGATGCAGGAATGCCCTTATGTTCTTGCCTTCCATGCGCATGAGTTCTGACATGCCATCCGTGAAAACAAAGAGAATAAGGCGGATAGCCTTTGGACTTTCTTCAATTCTGACCAAATAGATTGCCGGATCATAGAGCATCTGCGAGAAAGGTATGTTTGTCCCTACCGAGGGGCTAATGTCTATAAGCAACATAATCTTTGAATTTCCTACAAAGGAAGTGCCAATGGGTTGAAACTTGTGCGAAAAGCAGAGGCGACGATGTTCTTTGACTTTCGTGGTCAAAGTCTGCTTAAGGCTGAATTTGAGGTACCGGGCCTCTGGCACAAGCGGGAGTATATTTTGGATCGCTTTGCTACTTGCTTGAGCAGTTTGAGTACTATGGGTCCGACCACGGACTCGAATGACAAAATTATGACCGTTTTAGTGAACATCATCCATTCTATGGTAGTTCTTGAAAGTAGTTCATATTCTCGTGCGATTTTTGCTGTTGCTCCCAAAGATTCTTCTCCTCTATAGTGGAATATCGTTTTCACATATATATTGATCGATGCAGGGAATGCCCTTTTGTTCTTGGCTTTCATGCGCATGAGTTCTGACATACCATCCGTGAAAACAAGGAGAATAAGGCATATAGTCATTGGATTTTCTTCAATTCTGACCAAATGAGATTGCACGGATCATGGAGCATCTGCGAGAAAATCGTTTGTCCCTACCGAGGCGAATGTCTATAAGCAACATAATCTCTCGAATTTCCTTCAAAGGAAGTGCCAATGGGTTGAAACTTGTCAGAAAAAGCAATGACGAATGATGTTCTTTGACTTTCGGGGCCAAAAGTCACCTTAAGGCTGAATTTGAGGTACTCGGGGCCTCCTAAGCATAAGCGAGTGTTTTTGGATTCGCGCTCGCTTGTGAGCAGTTTAATACTTATGGGTCCGACACGACTCAATTACAAAATTATGACCGTTTTAGTGAACATCATCCATTCTATGGAAGTCCTTGAAAGTACTTCATTTTCTCGTCGCTTTTGCTGATTGCCCCAAAATTTCTTGTCCTCTATAGAGAGATATCTTTTCCACATATATATTGACCGATGCGGGAATGCCCTTATGTTCTTGCCTTTCATGCGCATGAGTTCTGACATGCCATCCGTGAAAACAAGGGAATAAGGCGGATAGCCTTTGGACTTTCTTCAATTCTGACCAAATGAGATTGCGGATCATAGAGCATCTGCGAAAGGTATGTTTGTCCCTACCGAGAGGCTAATGTCTATAAGCAACATAATCTTTGAATTTTCTACAAAAGGAAGTGGCAATGGGTTGAAACTTATGCGAAAAGCAGAGGCGAACGATGTTCTTTGATTTTGGGGTCAAAAGTCCCTTAAGGCTGAATTTGAGGTACCGGGCCTCTGGCACAAGCGGGGAGTATATTTTGGATCGCTTTGCTACTTGTGAGCAGTTTGAGTACTATGGGTCCGACCACGGACTCGAATGACAAAATTATGACCATTTTAGTGAACATCTGTCCATTCTATGGTAGTTCTTGAAAGTAGTTCATATTCTCGTGCGATTTTTGCTGTTGCTCCCAAAGATTCTTCTCCTCTATAGTGGAATATCGTTTTCACATATATATTGATCGATGCGGGAATGCCCTTTTGTTCTTGGCTTTCATGCGCATGATTCTGACATACCATCCGTGAAAACAAGGAGAATAAGGCATATAGTCGCTGGATTTTCTTCAATTCTGACCAAATGAGATTGCGGATCATGGAGCATCTGCGAGAAAGATACGTTTGTCCCTACCGGCGAATGTCTATAAGCAACATAATCTCTCAAATTTCCTTCAAAGGAAGTGCCAATGGGTTGAAACTTGTCGAAAAACAATGACGAATGATGTTCTTTGACTTTCGGGGCCAAAAGTCTGCTTAAGGCTGAATTTGAGGTACTCGGGGCCTCCTAAGCATAAGCGAGTGTTTTTGGATTGGCCTTCATGCATGGCAGTTTAATACTTATGGGTCCGACACCGACTCGAATTACAAAATTATGACCGTTTTAGTGAACATCTGTCCATTCTATGGAAGTCCTTGAAAGTACTTCATTTTCTCGTCGCTTTTTGCTGATTGCCCCAAAATTTCTTGTCCTCTATAGAGGAGATATCTTTCCACATATATATTGACCGATGCAGGGAATGCCCTTATGTTCTTGCCTTTCATGCGCATGAGTTCTGACATGCCATCCGTGAAAACAAGGGAATAAGGCAGATAGCCTTTGGACTTTCTTCAATTCTGACCAAATGAGATTGCGGATCATAGAGCATCTGCGAGAAAGGTATGTTTGTCCCTACCGAGAGGCTAATGTCTATAAGCAACATAATCTTTGAATTTTCTACAAAGGAAGTGGCAATGGGTTGAAACTTATGCGAAAAGCAGAGGCGAACGATGTTCTTTGATTTCGGGGTCAAAAGTCCTGCTTAAGGCTGAATTTGAGGTACCGGGCCTCTGGCACAAGCGGGGAGTATATTTTGGATCTTTGCTACTTGTGAGCAGTTTAGTACTATGGGTCCGACCACGGACTCGAATGACAAAATTATGACCGTTTTAGTGAACATCTGTCCATTCTATGGTAGTTCTTGAAAGTAGTTCATATTCTCGTGCGATTTTTGCTGTTGATCCCAAAATTCTTCTCCTCTATAGTGGAATATCGTTTTCACATATATATAGATCGATGCAGGAATGCCCTTTTGTTCTTGGCTTTCATGCGCATGAGTTCTGACATACCATCCGTGAAAACAAGGAGAATAAGGCATATAGTCATCGCTGGATTTTCTTCAATTCTGACCAAATGAGATTGCCGGATCATGGAGCATCTGCGAGAAAGGTCGTTTGTCCCTACCGAGGCGAATGTCTATAAGCAACATAATCTCTCGAATTTCCTTCAAAGGAAGTGCCAATGGGTTGAAACTTGTGAAAAAATGACGAATGATGTTCTTTGACTTTCGGGGCCAAAAGTCCTGCTTAAGGCTAAATTTGAGGTACTCGGGGCCTCCTAAGCGCAAGCGGAGTGTTTTTGGATTAGCGCTGCTTGAGCAGTTTAATACTTATGGGTCCAACACCGACTCCGAATTACAAAATTATGACCATTTTAGTGAACATCTGTCCATTCTATGGAAGTCCTTGAAAGTACTTCATTTTCTCGTGCGCTTTTTGCCTGATTGCCCCAAAATTTCTTGTCCTCTATAGAGGAGATATCTTTTCCACATATATATTGACCGATGCCAGGAATGCCCTTATGTTCTTGCCTTCCATGCGCATGAGTTCTGACATGCCATCCGTGAAAACAAGGGAATAAAGCGGATAGCCTTTGGACTTTCTTCAATTCTGGCCAAATAAGATTGCGGATCATAGAGCATCTGCGAGAAAGGTATGTTTGTCCCTACCGAGAGGCTAATGTCTATAAGCAACATAATCTTTGAATTTCCTACAAAAGGAAGTGCCAATGGGTTGAAACTTGTGCGAAAAAGCGAGCGAACGATGTTCTTTGACTTTCGTGGTCAAAAGTCACCTTAAGGCTGAATTTGAGGTACCGGGCCTCTGGCACAAGCGGGAGTATATTTTGGATCTTTGCTACTTGCATGAGCAGTTTGAGTACTATGGGTCCGACACGGACTCGAATGACAAAATTATGACCGTTTTAGTGAACATCATCCATTCTATGGTAGTTCTTGAAAGTAGTTCATATTCTCGTGCGATTTTTGCTGGTTGCTCCCAAAGATTCTTCTCCTCTATAGTGGAATATCGTTTTCACATATATATTGATCGATGCGGGAATGCCCTTTTGTTCTTGGCTTTCATGCGCATGAGTTCTGACATACCATCCGTGAAAACAAGGAGAATAAGGCATATAATTATTGGATTTTCTTCAATTCTGACCAAATGAGATTGCGGATCAAGAGCATCTGCGAGAAAATCGTTTGTCCCTACCGGGCGAATGTCTATAAGCAACATAATCTCTCGAATTTCCTTCAAAGGAAGTGCCAATGGGTTGAAACTTGTCGAAAAAGCAACACGAATGATGTTCTTTGACTTTCGGGGCCAAAAGTCCTGCTTAAGGCTGAATTTGAGGTACTCGGGGCCTCCTAAGCATAAGCGAGTGTTTTTGGATTCGGCGCTTCGCCATGGCAGTTTAATACTTATGGGTCCGACACGACTCGAATTACAAAATTATGACCGTTTTAGTGAACATCTGTCCATTCTATGGAAGTCCTTGAAAGTACTTCATTTTCTCGTCGCTTTTGCTGATTGCCCCAAAATTTCTTGTCCTCTATAGAGATATCTTTTCCACATATATATTGACCGATGCAGGAATGCCCTTATGTTCTTGCCTTTCATGCGCATGAGTTCTGACATGCCATCCGTGAAAACAAGGGAATAAGGCATATAGCCTTTGGACTTTCTTCAATTCTGGCCAAATGAGATTGCGGATCATAGAGCATCTGCGAAGGTATGTTTGTCCCTACCGAGGGCTAATGTCTATAAGCAACATAATCTTTGAATTTTCTACAAAGGAAGTGGCAATGGGTTGAAACTTGTGCAAAAAGAGGCGAACGATGTTCTTTGATTTTGGGGTCAAAAGTCTGCTTAAGGCTGAATTTGAGGTACCGGGCCTCTGGCACAAGCGGGAGTATATTTTGGATCGCTTTGCTTCGCTTGTGAGCAGTTTAGTACTATGGGTCCGACACGGACTCGAATGACAAAATTATGACCATTTTAGTGAACATCTGTCCATTCTATGGTAGTTCTTGAAAGTAGTTCATATTCTCGTGCGATTTTTGCTGTTGCTCCCAAAGATTCTTCTCCTCTATAGTGGAATATCGTTTTCACATATATATTGATCGATGCAGGAATGCCCTTTTGTTCTTGGCTTTCATGCGCATGAGTTCTGACATACCATCCGTGAAAACAAGGAGAATAAGGCATATAGTTATTTGGATTTTCTTCAATTCTGACCAAATGAGATTGCGGATCATGGAGCATCTGCGAGAAAGAATGCGTTTGTCCCTACCGGCGAATGTCTATAAGCAACATAATCTCTCAAATTTCCTTCAAAGCGAAGTGCCAATGGGTTCGAAACTTGTGCGAAAAGCATGACGAATGATGTTCTTTGACTTTCGGGGCCAAAAGTCCTTAAGGCTGAATTTGAGGTACTCGGGGCCTCCTAAGCATAGCGAGTGTTTTTGGATTCGGCGCTCGCATGAGCAGTTTAATACTTATGGGTCCGACACGACTCGAATTACAAAATTATGACCGTTTTAGTGAACATCTGTCCATTCTATGAAGTCCTTGAAAGTACTTCATTTTCTCGTGCGCTTTTGCTGATTGCCCCAAAATTTCTTGTCCTCTATAGAGGAGATATCTTTTCCACATATATATTGACCGATGCAGGAATGCCCTTATGTTCTTGCCTTTCATGCGCATGAGTTCTGACATGCCATCCGTGAAAACAAAGGAATAAAGCAGATAGCCTTTGGACTTTCTTCAATTCTGACCAAATAAGTTGCGGATCATAGAGCATCTGCGAAAGGTATGTTTGTCCCTACCGAGGGCTAATGTCTATAAGCAACATAATCTTTGAATTTCCTACAAAAGGAAGTGCCAATGGGTTGAAACTTGCAAAAAGCAGAGGCGAACGATGTTCTTTGACTTTCGTGGTCAAAGTCCTGCTTAAGGCTGAATTTGAGGTACCGGGCCTCTGGCACAAGCGGGGAGTATATTTTGGATCGCTTTGCTCGCTTGAGCAGTTTAGTACTATGGGTCCGACCACGGACTCAGAATGACAAAATTATGACCGTTTTAGTGAACATCATCCATTCTATGGTAGTTCTTGAAAGTAGTTCATATTCTCGTGCGATTTTTGCTGTTGCTCCCAAAGATTCTTCTCCTCTATAGTGGAATATCGTTTTCACATATATATTGATCGATGCAGGAATGCCCTTTTGTTCTTGGCTTTCATGCGCATGAGTTCTGACATACCATCCGTGAAAACAAGGAGAATAAGGCATATAGTCATTGGATTTTCTTCAATTCTGACCAAATGAGATTGCGGATCAAGGAGCATCTGCGAAAGATACGTTTGTCCCTACCGAGGCGAATGTCTATAAGCAACATAATCTCTCGAATTTCCTTCAAAGGAAGTGCCAATGGGTTGAAACTTGTCGAAAAAAAAGACGAATGATGTTCTTTGACTTTCGGGGCCAAAAGTCCTTAAGGCTGAATTTGAGGTACTCGGGGCCTCCTAAGCATAAGCGAGTGTTTTTGGATTAAGCGCTGCGCTTGGCTTGAGCAGTTTAAGTACTTATGGGTCCGACACCGACTCGAATTACAAAATTATGACCGTTTTAGTGAACATCTGTCCATTCTATGGAAGTCCTTGAAAGTACTTCATTTTCTCGTCGCTTTTGCTGATTGCCCCAAAATTTCTTGTCCTCTATAGAGGAGATATCTTTTCCACATATATATTGACCGATGCGGGAATGCCCTTATGTTCTTGCCTTCCATGCGCATGAGTTCTGACATGCCATCCGTGAAAACAAGGGAATAAAGCGGATAGCCTTTGGACTTTCTTCAATTCTGACCAAATGAGATTGCGGATCATAGAGCATCTGCGAAAGGTATGTTTGTCCCTACCGAGGGGCTAATGTCTATAAGCAACATAATCTTTGAATTTTCTACAAAAGGAAGTGGCAATGGGTTGAAACTTATGCGAAAAGCAGAGCGACGATGTTCTTTGATTTTAGGGTCAAAGTCACCTTAAGGCTGAATTTGAGGTACCGGGCCTCTGGCACAAGCGGGGAGTATATTTTGGATCGCTTTGCTACTTGTGAGCAGTTTGAGTACTATGGGTCCGACCACGGACTCGAATAACAAAATTATGACCATTTTAGTGAACATCTGTCCATTCTATGGTAGTTCTTGAAAGTAGTTCATATTCTCGTGCGATTTTTGCTGTTGCTCCCAAAGATTCTTCTCCTCTATAGTGGAGATATCGTTTTCACATATATATTGATCGATGCAGGGAATGCTGATGTAGGGTGGAACCCTAATTAAATCGATCTTTCACGTTTGGAGGGATCCTCACGGAGGAATCTGAAGAACAGCGGAAGCACAAAGGGAAAACAGGGAAAGCGAGAGAATCACTCAACCAACAAGGAAGCGATCACACAAGTGCTAGATCATCATACACATAAGAGATTCACGAGATCCAAAGTCAACAAAGGTAAGGATACAAAGGAACCGTTCTTCTCCAGAGGAGGCCTTGATGTTCTTCCCTAGAAGGGGTCTTGAATCCGCTTGGGGATCTTCTCCGAAGAGGTCGTGAACTCGAGGAGAAGTAACCAAGTGGATGAGCAAAACTCTCACACAAACATGAGCTAATCCGATGCTAACCCTAGAAAGGATGATGGGATGGTCTATTTATAGTCTAGGTTCTCCAAGGGGTAAGTTAGGCGAAAGCAGTACATGGGCCTCGGCAGCTTATTACCTACCAGGCGGTAGTACCGCTTCGGGAGGCAGTAATACCGCTTGAGGTCTTCAGTGGTAGTACCGCTTCTGGAGGCGGTAGTACCGCTCGAGTGCTTCAGTGATAGTACCGCTTCGGGAGGCAGTGATAATGCCGCTCTGGGCTTCGGTCGATTCTGGAGTTTGTCGGGTTCGGCGGACGTGGGGCGGATCTCGGCGGTAGTGCCGCTTTGGCAGCTCAATGGTAGTACCGCTTAATTTGAAGCAGATAATACCGCTCGTCTTTGAACTCTGCAGCTCCTCCTCTCGCTCTTGATGTCCCTTTTGAGCCGTAGCTTCTTCTAGGTTGACTCCTTGGTACCTAAGCATGCATAGCATTTCCGTTTGAGGTAGTAACCATGTCTCATGTGAATCGAAAGGAATTGTGAGAGGAGTGATGTCACCTCGGTTTCAAGAGCTCTTGCGTGCTCGAGTCATAGGTCCTTGTGGGGTTGGATGTGTCGATGTAGAGTCCATGGGGATGATGGAAGGATGCTCGCATCATATCCCTCCCTTGAAAGGATCCGACCTCGGATCAAGATCTTCATCACCATGGAAAGCGAGAGGTCTTTGGCGTTGAAGGTGTCGCTCACGTTGTATTTGTCGCTTGGTATGTCGAGCTTGTAGGCGTTGTTGTTGTAGCGTGCTAGCACCTTGAAGGTCCATCGGCTCGAGGTAGAAGTTTGGACTTGCGTTCGTTGGGAAGCGTTCCTTGCGAAGGTGTAGCCACGAGATCGCCTATGTTGAAGATCATGGGTTGCTTGTTGATGTTGAGCTTGAGTGCGTTAGTCGTTGTACTTTCGGCTCGATGGTGTGTCTTGTATCTTCATGCATCTTCTTGATGTAGCTTGCGCGGGCACTTGCGTCGAGGTTGATGCGCTCTTGTAGAGGAAGGGTAGAATGTCAATGGGGACAAAGGGTTGAAGCCGTGAAGCGACCTCGAAGGAGACTTGCGGTGGTCGAATGTCTTACGCGGTTGTAGGCGTACTTTCGGCGATGGGTAGACATGCTTCCCACTCCTTGATGTTCTTCTTGATCAACCACAGAAGTAAGTGGAAGCGTCCGGTTCGTCACCTCCGTTTGGCCGTCGGTTTGAGGATGGTATCGGATGAGAACAAGAGTTTGATTCGAGCTTGGCGCATAGAGTCTTCAAAAGTAACTCAAGAACTTGGCGTCGCGATCGGAGCGATTGTCTTGATACTCCATGAAGCGCAAGATTTCCCTACAAAGAGATTTGCAATATGTGAAGCATCGTCTACCTTGTTGCAAGGAATGAAATGTGCCATCTTAGAAAATCGGTCCACAACAACAAACACGGAATCCTTTCCATTTTGAGTTCTAGGCAAACCAAGTACAAAATCCATGCTAATGTCTTCCCAAGGTTGATAAGGAATAGGAAGAGGCATGTAAAGACCATGAGATTGAGCTTTTGACTTAGCTTTGCGGCATGTAGAGCATCGGGTGGTAAGCGAGAGACATCTCGAAACATCTTTGGCCAAAAGTAGTTCTTGGAGGCGTGGCGAAGGTCTTGTCGCGTCCAAAATGTCCCATGAGTCCACCTCCATGAGCCTCTTGCAAAAGTAGCAAGCGAAGAAGACTAGGGAATGCATAGTTTGTTAGCTCTCATAAGATAACCATCCTTGAGGTAATATTGTTCCCAAGATGTATCGTCAAACATTTAGCATAATGAGGTGCAAAAGATGGATCACTAGCATACAAATCTTTTATGTGCTCAAAGCCAATAACATTCAACTCAAGTTGGGTGACAAGCGTGCATATCGTGAAAGTGCATCGGCAACTACATTTTCCTTGCCCTTAATGTACTTGATCACATATGGAAAAGATTCAATAAATTCACTCCATTTGGCATGGCGCTTGTTCAATTTGGTTTGACCTTTTAAGTACTTAAGCGTTTCATGATCGGTATGGATGACAAACTCATGAGGCCTAAGATAATGTTCCCAAACATGTAGTACCGCACTAAAGCATACAATTCTTTGTCATACGGGATAGTTAAGTTGAGCACGGAGAGTTTTCACTAAAATAAGCAATGACTCGTTTTCTTGCATTAAAACTCCGCCAATTCGGTACCACTTGCATCACAATGAACCTCAAAAGTTTTGTCAAAGTTGGGCAAAGCAAAATTGGAGCATGAGTAAGCAAAGACTTGAGCTCATCAAAAGCGTTTGATTGCAAGGTCCCCAAATAAAAGGGTATTCTTCTTACTCAAAGCATGCAAAGGGCTGCAATAGTGCTAAAGTTTTTCTAAGCGGCGATAAAACACTGCAAGACCAAAAACTTCGCACTTGTTGCAAATTGGTGGGTTGGGGCCAAGTTTTAATTGCTTTGATCTTAGTTTCATCAACATGGACACCCTTGGAGGAACAACGAAACCAAGAAAACCACTTTGTCAACTCCAAAAGTGCATTTCTTCAAGTTTGCATAAAGACTTTCCTTTGAGCGTTTGCAAAACAAGCTTAACGTGATCAAGATGCTCTTTCATGGTTTTGCTAAACACAAGAATGTCATCGAGTAAACCACAACAAAGATTCCAATATAAGGTCTAAGCACATGATGCATAAGGCGCACAAAAGTTCAGGAGCTTCAGACAAACCCATGGGCATAACCAACCATTCATATAAGCCAAATTTTGTTTTGAAAGCAGTTTTCCATTCATCACCCTCATGAATGCGGTTTGATAATAGCCACTTTTAAGATCAATTTTGAGAAAAAGTTGGCTCCACTAAGTTCATCAAGCATATCATCTAAGCGAGGAATGGGATGCCTATAAGCGCTGCGGTGATAGCATTTATGGGTCTACAATGAACTGGCGGAAACTTCCATCGGGTTTAGGCACAAGTATAGCAGACGCGGCACAAGGGCTTAAGCTTTCACGTACATGACCGTTGTCGAGTAGTTGTTGTACTTGCCGTTGAATCTCCTTGGTTTCTTGGGATTGACACGGTAGGGAGCTTTGTTTGGAAGTGGCGCTCGGGGAATGAGGTCGATTCGATGCTCAATGCCTCGTAGAGAGAGTAGACCGGAGGTAGCTCATCGGGAAAACATCTTGAAATTCTGCAAAGAGATTGAAACACCAAGGTAGCTCATGAGTGGTGTTAGTTTGTTGTTCTCCATCCTTGCACACTAGGACAAAGTGCATCACACTCGATGGGTTCTCACACACTTCTCTCATCTCATGTTTGGTGGCGAATAGTATGAGGTTTTTCTCTCTAGGCGAAGGCGCTCAAATTTGGCTTGTGGCTCTCACTCACTTTTGGTGGCTCACTTTCTCACTCTTCTCTCTTTGGTTGGTGGCTTGTTTGTCGGCTATCCTTGACTAGGAGACATAGGTCGTGGGACATATTCTTTGCCTTTCATCTTGAAGCTATAGTGGTTTGTCGCCCATTGTGGTAGACACCACGGTCGGTGCCATGGCCGACCAAGGAGGAGGTGGCAAGCGGTCATGGGACCACATCACATTCAAAGTGTCCTCATATGCACCGATTTTGAAGGATACTTGGACCGTATGCTCAACTCGTATAGTCTGGGAGTCCTTAGCCATTGAACCTTGTATGGTTGCGGATGCTTCTTCTTGACCAATTGGAGCTTGGAGCATAGTTCTTCGCTTGCCAAGTTGTGGCAACTACCTCCATCGATGATGACCTTGACGGATCTCCAGCATAAGCGGAGTGTTTCGATTGGCTTCATGTGAGCAGTTTAATACTTATGGGTCCGACACACGACTCGAATTACAAAATTATGACCGTTTTAGTGAACATCTGTCCATTCTATGGCAGTCCTTGAAACTACTTGATTTTCTCATGCGCTTTGCTTTGATTGCCCCAAAATTTCTTGTCCTCTATAGAGGAATATCGTTTCCACATATATATTGACCAATGCTAGGAATGCCCTTTTGTTCTTGCCTTTCATGCGCATGAGATTCTGACATGCCATCCGTGGAAACAAGGGAATAAAGGCGGATAACCTTTGGATTTTCTTCAATTCTGGCCAAATAAGATTGCGGATCATAGAGCATCTGCGAGAAAGATGCGTTTGTCCCTACCGAGGGCTAATGTCTATAAACAACATAATCTCTGAATTTCCTTCAAAAGGAAGTGCCAATGGGTTGAAACTTGTCACGAAAAATAGAAGTGAACGATGTTCTTTGACTTCGGGGCCAAAGTCACCTTAAGGCTGAATTTGAGGTACTTGGGCCTCTGGCAGCTGGCGGGGACCATATTTTGGATCGCATGCTCGCATTGACGGTTTGAGTACTATGGGTCCGACACGGACTCGAATGACAAAATTATGACCGTTTTAGTGAACATCATCCATTCTATGGTAGTCCTTGAAAGTAGTTCATATTCTCGTGCGATTTTTGCTATTTGCTCCCAAGATTCTTGTCCTCTATAGTGGAATATCGTTTCCACATATATATTGATCGATGCGAGAATGCCCTTTTGTTCTTGGCTTTCATGCGCATGAATTCTGACATGCCATCCGTGAAACAAGGAGAATAAGGCATATAGCCCTGGATTTTCTTCAATTCTGACAAATGAGATTGCGGATCATAGAGCATCTGCGAAAGCTACGTTTGTCCCTACCGAGGCGAATGTCTATAAGCAACATAATCTCTCGAATTTCCTTCAAAGGAAGTGCCAATGGGTTGAAACATGCGAAAACCATCGGCGAATGATGTTCTTTGACTTTCGGGGCTAAAAAGTCCTGTTTAAGGCTGAATTTGAGGTACTCAGGCCTCCTAAGCATGGCGGAGTGTTTTTGATTGGCGCTACTTGCATGGCAGTTTAATACTTATGGGTCGACTCCGACTCAAATTACAAAATTATGACCGTTTTAGTGAACATCATCCATTCTATGGAAGTCCTTGAAACTACTTGATTTTCTCATGCGCTTTTTGCTGATTGCCCAAAATTTCTTGTCCTCTATAGAGGAATATCGTTTCCACATATATATTGACTAATGCTAGGAATGCCCTTTTGTTCTTGCCTTTCATGCATGAGTTCTGACATGCCATCCGTGAAAACAAGGAGAATAAGGCATGGATAAGCTTTGGATTATCTTCAATTCTGACCAAATGAGATTGCGGGATCATAGAGCATCTCTTGAGAAAGATCGTTTGTCCCTACCGAGAGGCTAATGTCTATAGCAACATAATCTCTCGAATTTCCTTCAAAGGAAGTGCCAATGGGTTGAAACTTATGCGAAAATAAAGTCGAGCGATGTTCTTTGACTTCGGGCCAAAAGTCCTGCTAAGGCTGAATTTGAGGTGCCGGGCCTCTGGCACAAGCGGGGACCATATTTTGGATCACGCATGCTGCTTGCTTGAAGCAGTTTGAGTATATGGGTCGACATGGACTCGGGATGACAAAATTATGACCGTTTTAGTGAACATCTGTCCATTCTATGGTAGTCCTTGAAAGTAGTTCATATTCTCGTGCGATTTTTGCTGGCCTCCCAAAGATTCTTGTCCTCTATAGTGGAATGTCGTTTCCACATATATATTGATCGATGCAGGGAATGCCCTTTTGTTCTTGGCTTTCATGCGCATGAGTTCTGACATGCCATCCGGCGAAAACAAGGAGAATAAGGCATATAGCCTTTGGATTTTCTTCAATTCTGACCAAATAAGATTGCGGGATCATAGAGCATCTGCGAAGCTTCGTTTGTCCCTACCGGCGAATGTCTATAAGCAACATAATCTCGAATTTCCTTCAAAGGAAGTGCCAATGGGTTGAAACTTGTCGAAACGACAACGAATGATGTTCTTTGACTTTCGAGGAAAAAGTCCTGTTTAAGGCTGAATTGAGGTACTCCGGGCCTCCTAAGCATAAGCGAGTATTTTTCGATTGGCGCTTTCGCCTGGCGTTTAAATATATGGGTCGAGCACGACTCCGAATAACAAAATTATGACCGTTTTAGTGAACATCATCCATTCTATGGTAGTCCTTGAAAGTAGTTCATATTCTCGTGCAATTTTTGCTGACTGCTCCCAAAATTCTTGTCCTCTATAGTGGAATATCGTTTCCACATATATATTGATCGATGCAGGAATGCCCTTTTGTTCTTGGCTTTCATGCGCATGAAATTCTGACATGCCATCCGTGAAAACAAGGAGAATAAGGCATATAGCCCTGGATTTTCTTCAATTCTGACCAAATGAGTTGCGGGATCATAGAGCATCTGCAAAAAGCTACGTTTGTCCCTACCGAGGCGAATGTCTATAAGCAACATAATCTCTGAATTTCCTTCAAAAGGAAGTGCCAATGGGTTGAAATATGCGAAAACCATCAGCGAATGATGTTCTTTGACTTTCAGGGCTAAAAGTCACCTTAAGGCTGAATTTGAGGTACTCCGGGCCTCCTAAGCGCCCAAGCGGGTAAGTTTTCGATTCGCGGCCTTTCATGTGACAGTTTAATACTTATGGGTCCGCAGCGACTCCGAATTACAAAATTATGACCGTTTTAGTGAACATCTGTCCATTCTATGCTGAGTCCTTGAAACTACTTGATTTTCTCATGCGCTTTTTGCACAGTGCCCCATAATTTCTTGTCCTCTATAGAGGAATATCGTTTCCACATATATATTGACCAATGCTAGGAATGCCCTTTTGTTCTTGCCTTTCATGCGCATGAGTTCTGCATGCCATCCGTGAAAACAAAGGGAATAAGGCAATAGCCTTTGGATTTTCTTCAATTCTGGCCAAATAAGATTGCCCGGATCATAGAGCATCTGCGAGAAAGGTATGTTTGTCCCTACCGAGAGGGCTAATGTCTATAAACAACATAATCTTCAATTTCCTTCAAAGGAAGTGGCAATGGGTTGAAACTTGTCGAAAAAGCGAAGCGAGCGATGTTCTTTGACTTTTCGGGGTCAAAGTCCTTCATAAGGCTGAATTTGAGGTACTTGGGCCTCTGGCACAAGCGGGGAGTATATTTTGGATGCACACCTTTCGCTTGTGAGCGATTTAGTACTATGGGTCCGAGCACGGACTCGAATGACAAAATTATGACCGTTTTAGTGAACATCATGTCCATTCTATGGTAGTTCTTGAAAGTAGTTCATATTCTCGTGCGATTTTTGCTGTTGCTCCCAAAGATTCTTGTCCTCTATAGTGGAATATCGTTTTCACATATATATTGATCGATGCAGGGAATGCCCTTTTGTTCTTGGCTTTCATGCGCATGACTTCTGACATACCATCCGTGAAAACAAGGAGAATAAGGCATATAATCATTGGTTTTCTTCAATTCTGACCAAATAAGTTGCGGGATCATAGAGCATCTGCGAAGATACGTTTGTCCCTACCGGCGAATGTCTATAAGCAACATAATCTCTCAAATTTCCTTCAAAGGAAGTGCCAATGGGTTGAAACTTGTGCGAAAAGCAACGGAATGATGTTCTTTGACTTTCGGGGCCAAAAGTCACCTTAAGGCTGAATTTGAAATTTTCGGGCCTCCTAAGCAATGGCGAGTATTTTTTAGTTCGCGCTCCTGTGGCGGTTTAAGTACTTATGGGTCAAACACCGACTCGAATTACAAAATTATGACCGTTTTAGTGAACATCTGTCCATTCTATGGAAGTCCTTGAAAGTACTTCATTTTCTCGTCGCTTTTGCTGATTGCCCCAAAATTTCTTGTCCTCTATAGAGGAGATATCTTTTCCACATATATATTGACGATGCAGGAATGCCCTTATGTTCTTGCCTTTCATGCGCATGAGTTCTGACATGCCATCCGTGAAAACAAGGGAATAAAGCGATATAGCCTTTGGACTTTCTTCAATTCTGACCAAATAAGTTGCGGATCATAGAGCATCTGAAAGGTATGTTTGTCCCTACCAAGGGGCTAATGTCTATAAGCAACATAATCTTTGAATTTTTCTACAAAAAGAAGTGGCAATGGGTTGAAACTTGTGCGAGAAAAGCGAGGCGAAACGATGTTCTTTGATTTTCGAAAGGTCAAAGTCCTGCTTAAGGCTGAATTTGAGGTACTTGGGCCTCTGGCACAAGCGGAAGTATATTTTGGATCGCTTGCTTTCGCTTGTGACGGTTTGAGTACTATGGGTCAAAACCACGGACTCCGAATGACAAAATTATGACCGTTTTAGTGAACATCATCCATTCTATGGTAGTTCTTGAAAGTAGTTCATATTCTCGTGCGATTTTTGCGGTGATCCCAAAATTCTTCTCCTCTATAGTGGAATGTCGTTTTCACATATATAGATCGATGCCGAGAATGCCCTTTTGTTCTTGGCTTTCATGCGCATGATTCTGACATACCATCCGTGAAAACAAGGAGAATAAGGCATATAATGGCTGGATTTTCTTCAATTCTGGCCAAATGAGATTGCGGATCATGGAGCATCTGCGAGAAATACGTTTGTCCCTACCGAGGCTAATGTCTATAAGCAACATAATCTCTCAATTTCCTTCAAAGGAAGTGCCAATGGGTTGAAACTTGTGCAAAACAGGCGATGAATGATGTTCTTTGACTTTCGAGGGCCAAAAGTCACCTTAAGGCTAAATTTGAGGTACTCGGGCCTCCTAAGCGCCAATGGTGTTTTGGATTAGCGCTACTTGCAGCAGTTTAGTACTTATGGGTCCGAAACCGACTCAATTACAAAATTATGACCATTTTAGTGAACATCTGTCCATTCTATGGAAGTCCTTGAAAGTACTTCATTTTCTCGTCGCTTTTTGCTGATTGCCCCAAAATTTCTTGTCCTCTATAGAGGAGATATCTTTCCACATATATATTGACCGATGCGAGAATGCCCTTATGTTCTTGCCTTCCATGCTTGATTCTGACATGCCATCCGTGAAAACAAGGGAATAAAATGAGATAGCCTTTGGACTTTCGCAATTCTGACCAAATAAGATTGCGGGATCATAGAGCATCTGCGAAAAGGTATGTTTGTCCCTACGAGGGCTAATGTCTATAAGCAACATAATCTTTGAATTTCCTACAAAAAGTGCCAATGGGTTGAAACATGCAGCAGAGAATGACGATGTTCTTTGACTTTTCGTGGTCAAAAATCCCTTAAGGCTGAATTTGAAAGTGCCAGGGCCTCCTGGCACAAGCGGGAGTATATTTTGGATCGCTTTGCTTTCTTGTGAGCAGATTTAGTATATGGGTCAAACCACGGACTCGAATGAACAAAATTATGACCGTTTTAGTGAACATCATCCATTCTATGGTAGTTCTTGAAAGTAGTTCATATTCTCGTGCGATTTTTGCTGTTGCTCCCAAAATTCTTCTCCTCTATAGTGGAATATCGTTTTCACATATATATTGATCGATGCAGGAATGCCCTTTTGTTCTTGGCTTTCATGCGCGAGATTCTGACATACCATCCGGCGAAAACAAAGGAGAATAAGGCATATAATCATTTGGATTTTCTTCAATTCTGACCAAATGAGATTGCGGATCATGGAGCATCTGCGAGAAATCGTTTGTCCCTACCGGTGCGAATGTCTATAAGCAACATAATCTCTCGAATTTCCTTCAAAAGGAAGTGCCAATGGGTTGAAACTTGTCGAAAGCAGAGGCGAATGATGTTCTTTGACTTTCGGGGCCAAAGTCCTGCTTAAGGCTGAATTTGAGGGTACTCGGGGCCTCTAAGCATAGCGGAGTGTTTTGGATTACTCGCTTACTTGCAAGCAGTTTGAATACTTATGGGTCCGACACGGACTCCAATTACAAAATTATGACCGTTTTAGTGAACATCATCCATTCTATGGAAGTCCTTGAAAGTACTTCATTTTCTCGTCGCTTTTTGATTGCCCCAAAATTTCTTGTCCTCTATAGAGGAGATATCTTTCCACATATATATTGACCGATGCAGGAATGCCCTTATGTTCTTGCCTTTCATGCGCATGAAATTCTGACATGCCATCCGTGAAAACAAGGGAATAAAGCGGATAGCCTTTGGACTTTCTTCAATTCACGACCAAATGAGTTGCGGGATCATAGAGCATCTGCGAAGGTATGTTTGTCCCTACCGAGAGGCTAATGTCTATAACAACATAATCTTTGAATTTTCTACAAAAGGAAGTGGCAATGGGTTGAAACTTGTGCGAAAAGCAGAGGCGAGCGATGTTCTTTGATTTTTAAGGTCAAAGTCACCTTAAGGCTGAATTTGAGGGTGCTTGGGCCTCTGGCAGCAAGCGAAGTATATTTTGGATCGCTTTGCTTTCGCTTGTGAGCAGTTTGAGTACTATGGGTTGAACCACGGACTCGAATGACAAAATTATGACCATTTTAGTGAACATCTGTCCATTCTATGGTAGTTCTTGAAAGTAGTTCATATTCTCGTGCGATTTTTGCTGTTGCTCCCAAAGATTCTTCTCCTCTATAGTGGAGATATCGTTTTCCACATATATATTGATCGATGCGAGGAATGCCCTTTTGTTCTTGGCTTTCATGCGCATGAGTTCTGACATACCATCCGGCGAAAACAAGGAGAATAAGGCATATAATATTGGATTTTCTTCAATTCTGACCAAATGAGATTGCCGGATCATGGAGCATCTGCGAGAAAATACGTTTGTCCCTACCGAGGCGAATGTCTATAAACAACATAATCTCTCAAATTTCCTTCAAAGGAAGTGCCAATGGGTTGAAACTTGCGAAAAGCAATGACGAATGATGTTCTTTGACTTTCGGGGCCAAAAGTCACTTAAGGCTGAATTTGAGGGTACTCGGGCCTCCTAAGCGCCAGCGAGTAATTTTGGATTCGGCGCTGCATGAAACGGTTTAGTACTTATGGGTCCGACACCGACTCGAATTACAAAATTATGACCGTTTTAGTGAACATCATCCATTCTATGAAGTCCTTGAAAGTACTTCATTTTCTCGTGCGCTTTTGCTGATTGCCCCAAATTTCTTGTCCTCTATAGAGGAGATATCTTTCCACATATATATTGACCGATGCAGGGAATGCCCTTATGTTCTTGCCTTTCATGCGCATGAGTTCTGACATGCCATCCGTGAAAACAAGGGAATAAAAGGCATATAGCCTTTGGACTTTCTTCAATTCGGCCAAATGAGATTGCGGATCATAGAGCATCTGCGAAAGGTATGTTTGTCCCTACCGAGGGCTAATGTCTATAAGCAACATAATCTTTGAATTTTCTACAAAAGGAAGTGGCAATGGGTTGAAACTTGTGCGAAAAGCGAGGCGAACGATGTTCTTTGATTTTGAAAGTCAAAAGTCTGCTTAAGGCTGAATTTGAGGTACCGGGCCTCTGGCACTGTGAGAGTATATTTTGGATCGCTTTGCTTGCATGACGATTTAGTACTTATGGGTCGAACACGGACTCCGAATGACAAAATTATGACCGTTTTAGTGAACATCTGTCCATTCTATGGTAGTTCTTGAAAGTAGTTCATATTCTCGTGCGATTTTTGCTGGCGATCCCAAGATTCTTCTCCTCTATAGTGGAATATCGTTTTCACATATATATAGATCGATGCAGGAATGCCCTTTTGTTCTTGGCTTTCATGCGCTGATTACTGACATACCATCCGTGTGAAACAAGGAGAATAAGGCATATAGTCATTTGGATTTTCTTCAATTCTGACCAAATGAGATTGCGGGATCATGGAGCATCTGCGAAAAGTACGTTTGTCCCTACCGGCGAATGTCTATAAGCAACATAATCTCGAATTTCCTTCAAAGGAAGTGCCAATGGGTTGAAACTTGTGCGAAAAACAGCGACGAATGATGTTCTTTGACTTTCGGGCCCAAAAAGTCACCTTAAGGCTAAATTCGAGGGTACTCGAGGGGCCTCCTAAGCATGGCGAGTGTTTTTGGATTGGCGCCTTGGCAGCAGTTTAATCTTATGGGTCCGACACGACTCAATTACAAAATTATGACCATTTTAGTGAACATCATCCATTCTATGAAGTCCTTGAAAGTACTTCATTTTCTCGTGCGCTTTTTGCTGATTGCCCAAAATTTCTTGTCCTCTATAGAGAGATATCTTTTCCACATATATATTGACCGATGCAGGGAATGCCCTTATGTTCTTGCCTTCCATGCGCGCAGAGTTCTGACATGCCATCCGTGAAAACAAAGGGAATAAGGCGGATAGCCTTTGGACTTTCGCAATTTACTGGCCAAATAAGTTGCGGATCATAGAGCATCTGCGAAAGGTATGTTTGTCCCTACGAGGGGCTAATGTCTATAAGCAACATAATCTTTGAATTTCCTACAAAGGAAGTGCCAATGGGTTGAAACATGCAAAGCGAGAGCGAAACGATGTTCTTTGACTTTCGTGGTCAAAGTCCCTTAAGGCTGAATTTGAGGTACCGGGCCTCTGGCACTGGCGGGGAGTATATTTTGGATCTTTGCTCTTGTGCACGGTTGAGTATGCTTATGGGTCCGACCACGGACTCAGAGATAACAAAATTATGACCGTTTTAGTGAACATCATCCATTCTATGGTAGTTCTTGAAAGTAGTTCATATTTCGTGCGATTTTTGCATTTGCTCCAAAATTCTTCTCCTCTATAGTGGAATATCGTTTTCACATATATATTGATCGATGCAGGGAATGCCCTTTTGTTCTTGGCTTTCATGCGCATGAGTTCTGACATACCATCCGTGAAAACAAGGAGAATAAGGCATATAATTATTGGATTTTCTTCAATTCTGACCAAATGAGATTGCGGATCAAGGAGCATCTGCGAGAAGATACGTTTGTCCCTACGGGCGAATGTCTATAAGCAACATAATCTCTCAATTTCCTTCAAAGGAAGTGCCAATGGGTTGAAACTTGTCATGCAGCAATGACGAATGATGTTCTTTGACTTTCGAGGCCAAAAGTCCTTAAAGGCTGAATTTGAGGTACTCGGGGCCTCCTAAGCATAATGGCAGAGTGTTTTTGGATTCAGCAGCTCGCCCTTGCGCAGTTTAATACTTATGGGTCCGACACGACTCGAATTACAAAATTATGACCGTTTTAGTGAACATCTGTCCATTCTATGGAAGTCCTTGAAAGTACTTCATTTTCTCGTCGCTTTTGCTGATTGCCCCAAAATTTCTTGTCCTCTATAGGAGATATCTTTTCCACATATATATTGACCGATGCGGGAATGCCCTTATGTTCTTGCCTTTCATGCGCATGAGTTCTGACATACCATCCGGTGAAAACAAGGGAATAAAGCAGATAGCCTTTGGACTTTCTTCAATTCTGACCAAATAAGATTGCGGGATCATAGAGCATCTGCGAGAAAGGTATGTTTGTCCCTACCGAGGGCTAATGTCTATAAGCAACATAATCTTTCGAATTTTCTACAAAGGAAGTGGCAATGGGTTGAAACTTGTCGAAAAGCGAGGCGAGCGATGTTCTTTGATTTTGGTCGAAAGTCTGCTTAAGGCTGAATTTGAGGTACCGGGCCTCTGGCACAAGCGGGGAGTATATTTTGGATCGCTTGCTTTCGCCATGGCAGTTTAGTACTATGGGTCCGACACGGACTCGAATAACAAAATTATGACCATTTTAGTGAACATGTCCATTCTATGGTAGTTCTTGAAAGTAGTTCATATTCTCGTGCGATTTTGCTGATTGCTCCCAAAGATTCTTCTCCTCTATAGTGGAATATCGTTTTCACATATATATTGATCGATGCGAGGAATGCCCTTTTGTTCTTGGCTTTCATGCGCATGATTCTGACATACCATCCGTGAAAACAAGAATAAGGCATATAGTCATTTGGATTTTCTTCAATTCTGACCAAATGAGATTGCGGATCATGGAGCATCTGCGAGAAAATGCGTTTGTCCCTACCGGCGAATGTCTATAAGCAACATAATCTCTCAAATTTCCTTCAAAGCGAAGTGCCAATGGGTTCGAAACTTGTGCGAAAAAGCATGACGAATGATGTTCTTTGACTTTCGGGGCCAAAAGTCACCTTAAGGCTGAATTTGAGGTACTCGGGGCCTCCTAGCGCGCAGCGAGTGTTTTTGGATTCGGCAGCTTCGCCTTGAAGCAGTTTAATACTTATGGGTGACACGACTCGAATTACAAAATTATGACCGTTTTAGTGAACATCATCCATTCTATGGAGTCCTTGAAAGTACTTCATTTTCTCGTGCGCTTTTGCTGATTGCCCCAAAATTTCTTGTCCTCTATAGAGGAATATCTTTCCACATATATATTGACCGATGCCAGGAATGCCCTTATGTTCTTGCCTTTCATGCGCATGAGTTCTGACATGCCATCCGTGAAAACAAGGGAATAAGCGGATAGCCTTTGGACTTTCGCAATTCTGACGGTAAATAAGTTGCGGGATCATAGAGCATCTGCGAGAAGGTATGTTTGTCCCTACCGGGGGCTAATGTCTATAAGCAACATAATCTTTGAATTTCCTACAAAGGAAGTGCCAATGGGTTGAAACTTGTCACGAAAGCAGAGGCGACGATGTTCTTTGACTTTCGTGGTCAAAAGTCTGCTTAAGGCTGAATTTGAGGTACCGGGCCTCTGGCACAAGCGGGAGTATATTTTGGATCGCTTTGCTTGCGCATGAGCAGTTTGAGTACTATGGGTCAAACCACGGACTCGAATAACAAAATTATGACCGTTTTAGTGAACATCTGTCCATTCTATGGTAGTTCTTGAAAGTAGTTCATATTCTCGTGCGATTTTTGCACTTTGCTCCCAAAGATTCTTCTCCTCTATAGTGGAATATCGTTTTCACATATATATTGATCGATGCAGGAATGCCCTTTTGTTCTTGGCTTTCATGCGCATGAGTTCTGACATACCATCCGTGAAAACAAGGAGAATAAGGCATATAGTCGCTGGATTTTCTTCAATTCTGACCAAATGAGATTGCGGATCAAGAGCATCTGCGAAAGATACGTTTGTCCCTACCGGTGAATGTCTATAAGCAACATAATCTCGAATTTCCTTCAAAGGAAGTGCCAATGGGTTGAAACTTGTGCGAAAAACAGCGACGAATGATGTTCTTTGACTTTCGGGGCCAAAAGTCTGCTTAAGGCTGAATTTGAGGGTACTCGGGGCCTCCTAAGCGCCAGAGTATTTTGGATTTGGCGCTGCTTGCTTGAGCAGTTTAGTACTTATGGGTCCGACACCGACTCAATTACAAAATTATGACCGTTTTAGTGAACATCATCCATTCTATGGAAGTCCTTGAAAGTACTTCATTTTCTCGTCGCGCTTTTGCTGATTGCCCCAAAATTTCTTGTCCTCTATAGAGATATCTTTTCCACATATATATTGACCGATGCGAGGAATGCCCTTATGTTCTTGCCTTCCATGCGCATGAGTTCTGACATGCCATCCGTGAAAACAAGGGAATAAAGCGGATAGCCTTTGGACTTTCTTCAATTCTGACCAAATGAGATTGCGGATCATAGAGCATCTGCGAGAAAGGTATGTTTGTCCCTACGAGGGGCTAATGTCTATAAGCAACATAATCTTTGAATTTTCTACAAAGGAAGTGGCAATGGGTTGAAACTTGTCGAAAAGCAGAGGAAACGATGTTCTTTGATTTTCAGGGTCAAAGTCCTGTAAGGCTGAATTTGAGGTGCCGGGCCTCCTGGCACAAGCGGGGAGTATATTTTGGATCGCTTTGCTTCATGCTTGCAGTTTAGTGCTTATGGGTAAAACCACGGACTCGAATAACAAAATTATGACCATTTTAGTGAACATCATCCATTCTATGGTAGTTCTTGAAAGTAGTTCATATTCTCGTGCGATTTTTTGCTGTTGCTCCCAAAGATTCTTCTCCTCTATAGTGGAATGTCGTTTTCCACATATATATTGATCGATGCAGGGAATGCTTTGATGTAGAGGTGGAACCCTAATTAAATCGATCTTTCACGTTTGGAGGGATCCTACGGAGGAATCCGAAGAACAGCGGAGGCACAAAAGGAAAACAAGGGAAAGCGAGAGAATCACTCAACCAACAAGGAATCGATCACACAAGTGCTAGATCATCATACACATAAGAGATTCACGAGATCCAAAATCAACAAAGTAAGGATACAAAGAACCGTTCTTCTCCAGAGAGGAGGCCTTGATGTTCTTCCCTAGAGGGGTCTTGAATCCGGCTTGGGATCTTCTCCGAAGAAGTCGTGAACTCCGAGGAGAAGTAACCAAATGGATGAGCAAAAGCTCTCACACAAACATGAGCTAATCGGTGCTAACCCTAGAAAGGATGATGGGATGGTCTATTTATAGTCTAGGTTCTCCAAGGGGTAAGTTAGAGTGTAAGAGTACATGGGCCTCGGGCACGCTTTACACCTGAGCAGGCGGTAGTCCGCTTTCGGGAGGCAGTGAGTACCGCTTGAGGTCTTTCAATGATAGTCTGCGCTCTGGAGGCGGTAGTACCGCTTCGAGTGTCAGTGATTGATACTGCTTCGGGAGGCGTGTAATACCGCTCTGGCCTACGTCGATTCTGAGTTTATCGGGTTCGGCGGACGTGAGGCGGATCTCAGGCGGTAGTCCGCTTCCAGCTTTCGTGATGAATGCTGCTTGGTGGAGAATGATAGTAATGCTGGCTTCGTCTTTGATTCTGCACTCCTCCTCTCGCTCTTGATGTCCCTTTTGAGCCGTAGCTTCTTCTAGGTTGACTCCTTGGTACCTAAGCATGCATAGCATTTCCGTTTGAGGTAGTAACCATGTCTCATGTGAATCGAAAGGAATTGTGAGAGGAGTGATGTCACCTCGGTTTCAAGAGCTCTTGCGTGCGTTCGAGTCATAGGTCCTTGTGGGGTTGGATGTGTGTGATGTAGAGTCCATGGGGATGATGGAAGGATGCTCGCATCATATCCCCTCCCTTGAAAGGATCCGACCTCGGATCAAGATCTTCATCACCATGGAAAGCGAGAGGTCTTTGGCGTTGAAGGTGTCGCTCACGTTGTATTTGTCGCTTGGTATGTCGAGCTTGTAGGCGTTGTTGTTGTAGCGTGCTAGCACCTTGAAGGTCCATCGGCTCGAGGTAGAAGTTTGGACTTGCGTTCGTTGGGAGAGCGTTCCTTGCGAAGGTGTAGCCACGAGATCGCCTATGTTGAAGATCATGGGTTGCTTGTTGATGTTGAGCTTGGTGCGTTAGTCGTTGTACTTTCGGCTCGATGGTGTGTCTTGTATCTTCATGCATCTTCTTGATGTAGCTTGCCGGGCACTTGCGTCGAGGTTGATGCGCTCTTGTAGAGGAAGGGTAGAATGTCAATGGGGACAAAGGGTTGAAGCCGTGAAGCGACCTCGAAGGGAGACTTGCGGTGGTCGAATGTCTTGCGGTTGTAGCGTACTTCGGCGATGGGTGAACATGCTTCCCACTCCTTGATGTTCTTCTTGATCAACCAGCGAAGTAAGTGGAGGCGTCCGGTTAAATCACCTCCGTTTGGCCGTCGGTTTGAGGATGGTATCACGGATGAGAACAAGAGTTTGATTCGAGCTTGGCGCATAAGTCTTCAAAAGTAACTCAAGAACTTGGCGTCGCGATCGGGAGCGATTGTCTTGATACTCCATGAAGCGCAAGATTTCCCTACAAAAGAGATTTGCAATATGAAGCATCGTCTACCTTGTTGCAAGGAATGAAATGTGCCATCTTAGAAAATCGGTCCACAACAACAAACACGGAATCCTTTCCATTTTGAGTTCTAGGCAAACCAAGTACAAAATCCATGCTAATGTCTTCCCAAGGTTGATAAGGAATAGGAAGAGGCATGTAAAGACCATGAGATTGAGCTTTTGACTTAGCTGCGGCATGTAGAGCATCGGGTGGTAAGCGAGAGACATCTGAAACATCTTTGGCCAAAAGTAGTTCTTGGAGGCGTGGCGAAGGTCTTGTCGCGTCAAAATGTCCCATGAGTCCACCTCCATGAGCCTCTTGCAAAAGTAGCAAGCGAAGAAGACTAGGAATGCATAGTTTGTTAGCTCTCATAAGATAACCATCCTTGAGGTAATATTGTTCCCAAGATGTATCGTCAAACATTTAGCATAATGAGGTGCAAAGATGGATCACTAGCATACAAATCTTTTATGTGCTCAAAGCCAATAACATTCAACTCAAGTTGGGTGACAAGCGTGCATATCGTGAAAGTGCATCGGCAACTACATTTTCCTTGCCCTTAATGTACTTGATCACATATGGAAAAGATTCAATAAATTCACTCCATTTGGCATGGCGCTTGTTCAATTTGGTTTGACCTTTTAAGTACTTAGCGTTTCATGATCGGTATGGATGACAAACTCATGAGGCCTAAGATAATGTTCCCAAACATGTAGTACCGCACTAAAGCATACAATTCTTTGTCATACACGGGATAGTTAAGTTGAGCACGGAGAGTTTTCACTAAAATAAGCAATGACTCGTTTTCTTGCATTAAAACTCCATAATTCGGTACCACTTGCATCACAATGAACCTCAAAAGTTTTGTCAAAGTTGGGCAAAGCAAGAATTGGAGCATGAGTAAGCAAAGACTTGAGCTCATCAAAAGCGTTTGATTGCAAGGTCCCCAAATAAAAGGGTATTCTTCTTACTCAAAGCATGCAAAGGGCTGCAATAGTGCTAAAGTTTTTCTAAGCGATAAAAAACTGCAAGACCAAAACTTACGCACTTGTTGCAAATTGGTGGGTTGGGGCCAAGTTTTAATTGCTTTGATCTTAGTTTCATCAACATGGACACCCTTGGAGGAGACAACGAAACCCAAGAAAACCACTTTGTCAACTCCAAAGTGCATTTCTTCAAGTTTGCATAAAGACTTTCCTTTGAGCGTTTGCAAAACAAACTTAACGTGATCAAGATGCTCTTTCATGGTTTTGCTAAACACAAGAATGTCATCGAAGTAAACCACAACAAAGATTCCAATATAAGGTCTAAGCACATGATGCATAAGGCGCACAAAAGTTCAGGAGCTTCAGACAAACCCATGGGCATAACCAACCATTCATATAAGCCAAATTTTGTTTTGAAAGCAGTTTTCCATTCATCACCCTCATGAATGCGGTTTGATAATAGCCACTTTTAAGATCAATTTTGAGAAAAAGTTGGCTCCACTAAGTTCATCAAGCATATCATCTAAGCGAGGAATGGGATGCCTATAAGCGCTGCGGTGATAGCATTTATGGGTCTACAATCGAACTGGCGGAAACTTCCATCGGGTTTAGGCACAAGTATAGCAGACGCGGCACAAGGGCTTAAGCTTTCCGCGTACATGACCGTTGTCGAGTAGTTGTTGTACTTGCCGTTGAATCTCCTTGGTTTCTTGAGATTGACACGGTAGGGAGCTTTGTTTGGAAGTGGCGCTCAGGGAATGAGGTCGATTCGATGCTCAATGCCTCGTAGAGAGAGTAGACCGGAGGTAGCTCATCGGGAAAACATCTTGAAATTCCTGCAAAGAGATTGAAACACCAAGGTAGCTCATGAGTGGTGTTAGTTTGTTGTTCTCCATCCTTGCACACTAGGACAAAGTGCATCACACTCGATGGGTTCTCACACACTTCTCTCATCTCATGTTTGGTGGCGAATAGTATGAGGTTTTTCTCTCTAAGCGAAGAGGCGCTCAAATTTGGCTTGTGGCTCTCACTCACTTTTTGGTGGCTCACTTTCTCACTCTTCTCTCTTTGGTTGGTGGCTTGTTTGTGGCTATCCTTGACTAGGAGACATGGGTCGTAGGACATATTCTTTGCCTTTCATCTTGAAGCTATAGTGGTTTGTGCGCCCATTGTGGTAGACACCACGGTCGAGGTGCCATGGCCGACCAAGGAGGAGGTGGCAAGCGGTCATTGGGACCACATCACACTCCAAAGTGTCCTCATATGCACCGATTTTGAAGGATACTTGGACCGTATGCTCAACTTCGTATAGTCTTGGAGTCCTTAGCCATTGAACCTTGTATGGTTGCGGATGCTTCTTCTTGACCAATTGGAGCTTGGAGCATAGTTCTTCGCTTGCCAAGTTGTGGCAACTACCTCCATCGATGATGACCTTG
>JAHHZJ010009862.1:0-28310 GCA_021437245.1 Aegilops speltoides
ATCATGTCAGTTCTTTGCCTCTGTGTTCTTTCACACCAATGATGAGAGGAGGATAGCGTGGATGACCCGGTGGCCGCGGTATGCGCTACGGAAGGAGTTCATGGATTTGCTTCCGCGTTCTTGATGATGGACTTGACACTCCTGGTGTTAGCCTCTCCAGCGTCTCGACTCTCTGGCTCAGGACAAGCTCACTCCGTTCATGGTTGAGAAGAAGCTGTGCGCAGCAAGATAATCTTGGTTCTCAACCCGTTTACGGATATCATGTACGCATCTTCCGCAACTCTCTATTCCCTCGCATCGGTGACAAAGACAAGGTTCATGCCTACATGGTGGACATGATGTACATGCGAGGCTCGCTCGTCTCAGACTCAGCCACTTGATATCTCTCATCATGTGGTGTGAGCTTCGGTTTCTTGTGTTCAACATGCAAGGTGCCTATTTATGGACCCTACACATTTTACGCTGATTTGAAGACTTGGGAGAAGATGTACCCGAGGAGGTTCTGGCTCCAGTTGGATTCGCCATGAGCCCATTTGTGCGGTCAAACCAAGCCCAGGCAACACCGCTACTCGTCTTTAGGCGTCTCTGTGCTAGGGCTCTTTCTTGTTGATGAGGATCTTTCTTTGGAGGTGAGGATGTTCTTTGGGGGCATGTCTGCTAGGCCCACTTTTCGAGGTGACTCTAGGCCATCTTGGGCCAAGTGGTTGAAGGATAAGATGAAGTCTCTTTTTGCATGCAAGCCAAGGGACAATCTGAGGCTCACGTGGAGTCAAGGAGAGTAAATCGCCGACACTACAAGATCTTACAGCTCTATGGGATGATGTCGTGCAGCGGGTGCGAGGCGCATCACTCCTAAGACCGAGTGGATGGAGAAGCAAGGATACAAAGTGGGTGATTACGAGGAGGAGGCCGAGAGTCCATTCGGTGCGGAGGTCGGCGAGAGGAGTGGGACCGCTTCTGCTTGAGCCACCTCTTGTGTGTTTAGGTGTCCTCTCTGCCTTTTTGCGTCTCGATGCCAAAGGGAGAGAAGTGTGAGATTTGGAGTTTGTTTGCGAGTTTGTGTGTTTGCTGCTTTCGGTTGAACTATCTGCTGCTTTTATCGCTTGAACCTTGGTTATCTTATCTCATATGGTGTAAGACATATGCACCCTATCTATCCTAGCTAGCTTGTGTTATATTGTGCTACTTTCATGCTATGCTATACTTATTATCATGCCTTGGACTCTAAAATATAGAAGTGTTGATCCTAGTGTGTGTGCCATGCAGTCCAAGCATTCATATATAGTGCACACATCTAGGGGGCCCGTCTATATTTTAGAGGTGGGGTTTGCCCTTTGCTTTAAAACATATCTTATCTTTGTGCAAATCCGTGTTGTCATCAATACACCAAAAAGGGGGGGGATGTGGGGCATATTTTGTCCTAAGTGTTTTGGTGATTGATGACAATACTTCGTGCGGACTAATCGTGTGCCTTGAGTCCCGAGATACTTCATCATTAGGCACAAGGCGATTCGGTGCCCCTAGGAACTAATGAAGCCGGCGTTGTTCTCGTTTCTCTTTGGTGGAGTTAGTCGTAGGAGTGTCGTACTATTAAGAGGGGTCCACGTCGGAAGGTAGGGTGGAATCACCGTACACTTGCCCCTCCTTTCCTTGCACCTTGGAGCTACCCATCGTTATCGTGGTTGTGCGAAAAAAACGCGCGACCTCTTTGCTGTACTTGCGGTAGTACCGCGAAAGTACAATGACGATAATACCACAACGAACCCATTAGTACCGCCCCCGGTAGCGGTAGTACCTTGTTTTTAACCTAGTGCAGCTCGGTGTGGTAGTAAGGCGGATGTAATTTTTACATCCGCGCCCCTCCTGATAATGCGCTCAATAAGGCGCGATAGTACCGCCGCACTAAGCCTAGTGCCGCTCCGGTCGGGTAGTAAGGCGGATGTAATTTTTTACATCCGCGGCACCCGCGGTAATGCCGCTCGATTCTGCGATGATGCTGCGAGGAGCCTGATAGAACCGCTCCCTTGGAGCTGTAATCTTGTGGCCGCCGCCTAGTACATTGCGTCGCGGTAGTAAGCGGATGTAATTTTACATCCGTGCCTACTACAGTAATACAGCGCCTTGCAGGCGGTAGTATGCGCATCGGTTTTGCACCACCCTAGTTTCTGCGGAGTGAATACGGATGAAATTTATTTACGTCGCGCCCTTCGAACCGTGACCCTCCTGCCCTTGCGGTAGTACCGCGGGGAAATGACATCTGGCGTTACCAGCGCCGGTGTGTCACTACTTCTAGCTCGAGCTTGTTCCGGCACATGCATGCGCTGCAGTAGTACCAGCAGCGTCGTCGCGGTAGTGCCGCTCCCCTTGAAGCGGTAGTCTGCGTGAGTCGCAGGCGAGAACTAGTGGATAACGGTTGGATCTTTTCCCGACTATATAAGGGATGTCTTCTACCTCTAGTTGACTACCTCTTCCACCTCTAAAGCTCCATTGTTGCTCAAGCTCCATTTTAAATCGACTCTCTCCTAGCCAATCAAACTTGTTGATTTGCTGGGATTAGGTGACAAGGGCCGATCTACACTTCCACCAAAGGATATTTGATTCCCCACTTATCCTTGCGGATCTTGTTACTCTTGGGTGTTGAGCACCCTAGGCAGTTGAGAGTCACCTCGAAGCCATACTCCATTGTGGTGAAGCTTAAATGGTGGTGTTGATGATTAGGAGCCTCCGATTGTTGTGGAGATTGCCCTAACCTTGTTTGTAAAGGTTGGATTCCGCCTTCAAAGGCAATAGTGGAATCACGGCATCTGCATCGTGTGAGGCGTGAGGAGAATCTGATGGCCCTAGTGGCTTCTTGGGGGAGCATTGTGCCTCACACGCTCTATGAGAGGCGTACTTCCCTCAAAAGGAAGGAACTCCGGTAACACATCCTCGTCTTCACCGTCTCCACTCTTGGTTGCCGTTGCCTTTACTTTTGCAAGCTTACTTATTGTTTCATCTCTTTCTTGCGTGCTAGTTGTTGTTGCATCATATAGGTTGCTCACTTGGTTGCATATCTAGACAACCTATTTGTTACAAAGTTTAATTTGGTGAAAAGCTTAAAAATTGTTGGTTGCCTATTCACCCCCCTCTAGTCAACCATATCGATCCTTCCATTTGTTTTTTGCCTATTTGAGTATTCGAAGAAAAGAAGGAATATCAAGCGGAGTCCAAGCGGAATGAAACCTTTGGGGCGTGATTTTTGGAGCGAGCGTGATCGAAGGACTTGGAGTGCAAGTCGAGAAGCAGCGGGTCTCCCACGAGATGGGAGGCGGCGCCCGGTAGCCTCCTGCCTCGTGGGCCTCTGAGGCGACCATGGCGTACTTCTTCCTCCTATATACCCTCGTGCCCGAAAACATACAGGGGCACCCACGAAACACAATTTCCACCACCTTAACCTTACATGTATCCGTGAGATCCCATCTTGGAGCCTTCGCGGCACTCTGGGAGGGAATCGACCACGGAGGGCCTCTACATCAACATCCTTGCCCCTCCGGTGGGTTGTGAGTAGTTTACCCGCAGAACTACGGGTCCATACCGTAATGCATGATCCGTGGCCAACACCTTGGTCACATTGAGCTCATTATGATGATGCATTACCGAGTGGGCGAAGATACCTCTCCGTCATCACGGGTGACAAATCAGATCTCGATCCGTGTCAACCAGCAGATACTTTGGAGATACTGTAATGCACCTTTATAGTCACCCGATTACGTTGTGACGTTTGATACACCAAAGGCACTCCTACGGTAACGGGAGTTACGATCTCATGGTGAAGGAATAGATACTTGACATTGGCAAAGCTTCTAGCAAGCGAACTATCGATCTTTTATACTATGCTTATGATTGGGTCTTGTCCATCACATCATTCTCCTAATGATGTGATCTAGATTATCAACGACATCCTATGTCCATAGTCGAGAAACCATGACTATCTATTGATCTGTGAGCTAGTCGACTAGAGGCTCACTAGGGACTCATTGGGTCTTAGTGTTCACTGCGTGTATTACGATTTCCGGATAATACATTTATAGCATGAACAAAGACAATTATCATGAACATTGAAATATAATAATCCTTTTATTATTGCCTCTAGGGCATATTTCAACAGTCTCCCACTTGCACTAGAGTCACCAATCTAGTTACATTGTGATGAATCGAACACCCATAGAGTTACGGTGTTGATCATGTTTTTGCCTGAGAGAGGTTTAGTCAGCGGATCTGCGACATTCGGATCCGTGTGTACTTTGCAAATCTCTATGTCTCCATCTTGAACATTTTCACGGATGGAGTTGAAGCAACTTGATGTGTCTTGTCTTCTTGTGAAACACAGGCTCCTTGGCAAGGGCGATAGCTCGAGTGTTGTCCGGAAAAGTTTGATCGACCCGACGCATTGGGTATGACTCTAGGTGGGTGATGAACTCCTTCACCCAAATCGCTTCATCGCTGCCTCAGAGGCTGCCATGTATTCGCTTCACCGATCATCCGGCAGCTACGCTGCAATTTGCAGGCTCTTGCTCCACCATTCAAACATATACAGTATCCGGTTTGTGACTTGAGTCATCGAGATCACGAAGTCGAAGCTAAGCGTCGGCGTAACCCTTTCTGACGAGCTCTTCGTCTCCTCCATAAGCAGAAAACATGTCCTTTGTCCTTCCCGGTGCTTGAGGATATTCTTGACCATGTCGGTGTTCCTTGCGGGGTTACTTTGGTATCTTGCAGCAAACTTACGGCAAGGTTTACATCGTGCGAGTACACAACATAGCATACATAATAGATCCTATAGGAAAAGCATGGGATGACACTCATCTCTTCTTTATCTTTTGCCGTTGGTGGTGGTGGCCAAGCTGAACTCGATTTCACACCTTAACATATAGGCAGAACCCTTCTTGGACTGATCCATTTTGAACCTCTTCAAAATCTTATCAAGGTATGTGCTTTGTAGAAAAGACCTATGAGGCGTCTCGATCTATCTCTATAGATCTTGATGCCTAATATATAGCAACTTCTCCAGGTCCTTCATTGAAAACACTTGTTCAAGTAGGCCTTAATCTGTCCGAGTTTCGTATCATTTCCCATCAAAGTATGTCATCTACATATAATAGGAGAAATGCTTCTGAGCTCCCTCACTTTCTTATTATGTGAGCTTCTCCATAAGTCTGCATAAACTAAGCGCTTTGATCATCTCATCCAAGCGAATGTTCTAACTCGAGATGCTTGCCGGTCCATAAATGGATCATTGGAGCTTGCATACTGTTAGCGTTACGAGGATCATACAAAACCTTCGCGGCTGCATCATATCGCTCTTCCTTAAGATGTCCATTAAGGAATGCGTTTGGCGTCCATCACGCCATATCTCATAATCATAGTATCGGCAATTGCTAACATGATTAGAGGACGGACTTAAAGCTTTGCTCACGGGAGAGAATGTCTAAGTCGTAGTCAATCCCTTGAACATCCGATAACCCTTAGCGACAAATCGAACTATATAGTAAACGTATTACCATCGCGTCCGTCTTCTTCTTAAAAATCCATTTATTTTCTATAAGCGCCGTGATCATCGAACAAATACGTCCAAAGTCCATACTTTGTTTTCATACATGGATTCTATCTACGGTTTCATGGCTCCAAGCCATTTGTTGGAATCCGGGCCGCCATTCTTCTTCATAGTTGAAGAAGGTTCATCTGTTGTCTAGCATGATTTCCATAGCAGGGTTGCCGTACCACTGCAGTGCGGGCGTGTCCTCGTGGACCTTGAGTTCGGTAACAACGATCCGAAGTACCTTGATCATCATCAACGTTTTCCTCTTGATTGGTGTGGGCATTACGAGGCAGTTTCTGCGTTGCACCACTTTCCCGTTAGAGGTAGTACTTCATCGAGTTCTACTTTCCTCCCACTTACTTCTTTAGGAAAACTCTTTCTCTAGAAAGCATCCGTTCTTAGCGACAAAGATCTTGCCTTGGATCTTAAGTAGAAGAGTATACGCCAGGTTTCCTTAGGGTATCCTATGAATCGCATTTTTCGACTTGGTTCGAGCTTTGAGGTTGAAGTTTCTTGACATAAGCATCGCATCCCAAACTTTTAGAAAGCGACAGCTTAGGTTTCTTCCCAAACCATAATTCATACGGTGTCGTCTCAGCAGTTTAGGCGGTGCCCTATTTAAAAGTGAATGTAGCTGTCTCTAGGCGTATCCCCAAAATGATAGCGATAAATCGGTAAGACATCATAGACCGCACCATATCCAATAGAGTGCGATTACGACGTTCGGACACACCCGTTTATTTGAGGTGTTCAGTGGCGTGAGTTAATAAACGATTCCACATTTTCTTAAGTGTGTACCAAATTACGTGACTTAAATATTCTCCTCCACGATGCGATCGTAGGAACTTTATCTTACAGTCGTTGATTCTCCACCTCTTTCTGAAATTCCTTGAACTTTTCAAAGGTCTCAGACTTGTGTTTCATTAAGTAGACATACCCATATCTGCTCAAGTCATCGGCAAGAAGTGAGAACATAACGATATCCTCCATGAGCCTCAGCGCTCATTGGACCGCACATTGTCGGTATGTATGATTTCCAACAAGTTGGTTGCTGCGCTCCATTGTTAGGAGCGGAGTCTTGGTCATTTGCCCAAGAGGCAAGGGTTACATGTGTCAAGCGATTCATAATCAAGGACTCTAAAGTCCATCAGCATGGAGCTTCTTCATGCGCTTCGACATAATGTGACCAAAGGCGGCGTGCCACAAGTATGTGGGACTATCGTTATCAACTTTACATCTTTTAGCATCCACACTATGAACATGTGTAATATAACGCATTTCGAGATTCATTAAGAATAAACCATTGACCATGAGGACATGACCATAAACATATCTCTCATATAAATCGAACAACCATTATTCTCAGGACTTAAATGGTAGCCATCTCGTATCAAGCAGAGATCCCGATACAATATTCATGCTCAAACTTGGCACTAAATAACAATTATTGAGGTTTAAAACTAATCCCGGTAGGTAAATGTATGAAAGCGACGTCGCCACGGCGATCACATCGACCTTGGAACCATTCTGGCAGCGCATCGTCACCTCGTCATCCATTCGATCTCGTTTATTCCGCAGCTCTGCTGTGAGTTACAAATGTGAACAGCGGCACCGGTATCAAATACCGAGGGGTTACTACGATGCTGGTAAGGTACATCATACATGTATATCAAATATACCTTTGGTGTTGCCGGCCTTCTTATCCGCTAAGTATTTAGAGGCGAGTTCCGCTTCGGTGATCCTTCCTTGCAATAAAAGCACTCAGTCTCGAGGCTTGGGTCCATTCTTTGACTTCTTCAGACGCTGGCTTACGGGCGGCGGCAACATCTTATCTTGCCGTCCTTCTTGAGTTCTTCTTGCCCTTGCCCTTCTTGAACTTAGTGGTCTTATTGACCATCAACATGATGTTCTTTCTTGATTTCAGCCTCTGCTGACTTCATGCATCGAGAACACTTGAGAATGGTCTTTACCATCCCCATGTTGTATTCATCACAAAGCTCTTGTAGCTTGGTAGGGCTTATGGAGGATTATCGTATGAGCCGCCTCATCAGGAGGTTAATATTCAGCTGGGTCATCTGACGTGCACGACGGACATCTTCCAGGATGTGCTCCTTGCAGGCTGTTTTCCTCCATCTTACAAGCTGTAGAACTTATGGGAGACATCATATCTCTCGACCGGGCATGAGCTTGGAAAACTAGTTTCAGCTCTTGAACATCTCATTATGCTCCGTGATGCTCTGAAGCGCTTTTGGAGCCCGGTTCTAAGCGTGAGAGCATCCGCCTTGACGAGGAGTAATCATCGGCACGAGTTTGTAAGCGTTCATAACGTCTTGGTTCTACAGGGGACGAGGGCGGCACCTAGCGGTCCTTCTAGGACATATTGTTTCACTGCAGCTAGCAGGATGATCCTCGAGTTAGGACCAGTCCAGTATAATTCTTGCCATCATCTTTCGACTGGTTTCTCTAGGAGCCGTTGAAGTTCATGTTGACATTAGCGTTGGCCATTGATCTACAAGACATATTTGCACAAGGTTTTAGACTAAGTTCATGATAATAAAGTTCTTAATCAAAATTATGAACTCCCCAGATTAGACATCCTCTAGTCATCTAAGTGTTTACACGATCCGAGTCGACTAGCCAGTATCCGATCATCACGTGAAGGCGGACTAGTCATCGTCGGTGAACATCTTCATGTTGATCGTATCTTCCATACGACTTCGTGTTCGACCTTTCGGTCTCCGTGTTCGAGGCCATATGCGCACATATAGGCACCGTCAAGTTAACCCTAAGTGTTTTTATTGTATGTAAGCTGTCTTACCGTTGTATGTGAGCGTAAGAGATCCATCACACCCGATCATCCGTGGTGCTTAGAAGCGACGAAGCTATGTAGCGGTGCCGCGATTAGGAAACACTTCTTGAAATTTATAAGGATCATCTTATTTACTACGATGAGTCCTAAGTAAACAAGATGCATAAACATAATAAACATCACATGCAATTATATAGTTGTGACATGATATGGCCAATATCATCAAGCTCCATTGATCTCCATCTTGAGGGCTCCATGATCATCTTGTCACCCGGCTTGACACCATGATCTCCATCATCATGATCTCCATCATCGTGTCTTCATGAAGTTGTCACGCCAGCGACTACTTCTACTTCTATGACTAACTTGCGTTTAGTAATGAAGTAAAGTAGTTTACATGGCGTTCTTCAATGACAGCGGAGTCATACAAAAAATAAAGACAACTCCTATGGCTCACTGCGGTTGTCATACTCATCGACATACAAGTCGTGAATCCTATTACAAGAACATGATCTCATACATCACAATTCATCATTCATCACAACTTACGGCCATATCACATCACATGATCAATGCTGCAAAAACAAGTTAGGCGTCCTCTAGTTGTTGTTGCATCTTTTACGATGGCTCGCGATTGGGTTCTAGCAAACGTTTTCTTACCTCGAATCACCTGGCGTGATTTTGTCAACTTCTATTTACCCTTCATAGGGCCTACATTTCATCGAATCGCTCCAACTAAAGTGGGAGAGCGGACACCCGCCAGCCACCTTATGCAACTAGTGCATATCGATCCGGTGGAACCGGTCTCACGTAAGCGTCGTGTAAGGTTGGTCGGGCACGCTTCATCCCACAATACCGTTGAGCAAGAAAAAGACTAGTAGAGGCAAGTAAGATGACAAGATCAGCGCCCTGACAAATTGTGTTCTGCTGCGTGCATTAGAGAACTACGCATAGACCTAGCTCATGATGCCTTTGTTGAGGCGCGTTGCGAGAAAATTAAAATTTTTCTCTACGGCTTCACCAAGATCCATCTATGAGTTCATCTAAAGCAGCGAGTAGCGAGAGAAGTTTGCATCTACATACCACTTGTAGATCGCGTGCGAAGCTTGCAAGGTGATGATGGAGTCGTACTCGAGCGTGATTGAGATCACCGATGCCAAGTCTTGAGCGGACAGCACCTCGCGTTCAACCTGCGTCACGGGACGATCGGCGTCTCCTCCTTCCTTGATCCGGCAAGAAGGAAGGAGAGGTTGAGGAAACCAGCTGACAGCCGGCGGACCACGGCGTGATGATGGTGGAGAAAGCGATACTCGGCGAGGGCTTACGCCAAGCTCTACGGAGGAGGAGATGTGTTGGGGAGGGAGGCTGCGCCTTGGATGTGTGTCGGCAGCCCTCCCTCCCTTTATAGGCCCCAGAAGTGGCGGCCTGAGAATCCAATCTACAGGGCGTGGCAAAGGGTGGAGTGCCCCCAAGCCGGGTGGGCGCCCCCGCCTAGGGTTTCAACCCTAGGCGCGAGGTGGGCCTGAAGGCACCGCCAGCCTGTGGGCTGGTTCCCTTCCCCTTGCCTTGGGGCCCTCCGGGATAAGTGGCCCACGGTGGACCCAGGACCCTTAAGTGGTCCCAGGTACTTCTGAAAACCGAAACTTTCCCGTGGCCAGAAACACCACTTCCTATGTTATTCTTTGCCTCCGGACCCTTGCGGAACTCCTCCGTGACGTCAGGGATCTCATCCAGGACTCAGAACAACATTCGGTGGTCACATGCCAGCTGACTACAAACCCTAAGCGTCACATAGGAACCAAGTGTATAGAGCCCTCACAGGTTGGAGACCGCATGAGACATAATAGAGGGCGACTCTCGGGCGATAACCAACAATGAGAATGCAGATATCCATATTTGGCTCCACATGCTCCTCGATGATTTCATCGGTTGAACCCGCGATGTCGAGATTGATCAAACCACTGTGTCACAATTCCTTTGTCAATCGATGCGTTACTTGCAGAGACCGATCGTCGGTATCCCAATACCTTATTCGGTCTCGTTCTGGCAAAGTCACTTGCCAATCTTACCGTAATGCATGATCCCGTGGCCAACACCTTGGTCACATTGAGCTCATTATGATGATGCATTGCCGAGTGGGCCCAAAGAGATACCTCTCGTCATCACGGAGTGACAAATCCGATCTCGATCCGTGTCGAACCAGCGAGATACTTTGGAGATACCTAATGCACCTTTATAGTCACCCGATTCACGTTGTGGCGTTTGATACACCAAAGCGCCTCTACGGTAACAGGAGTTACGATCTCATAATCGAAGGAATAGATACTTGACATTGGCAAAAGCTTCTAGCAAACGAACTATCGATCTTTTATGCTATGCTTATGATTGGGTCTTGTCCATCGCATCATTCTCCTAATGATGTGATCTAGTTATCAACGACATCCTATGTCCATAGTCAGAGAAACCATGACTATCTGATTGATCTGTGAGCTAGTTGACTAGAGGCTCACTAGGGACTCATTGGGTCTAAGTGTTTCACCGTGTATTACGATTTCCGGATAATACATTTATAGCATGAACAAAAAGACAATTATCATGAACATTGAAATATAATAATCCTTTTATTATTGCCTCTAGGGCATATTTCCATTACCATTGCTTGGTTTTCCCTGTACATCTGTCATCTTGCTTAATCGTTACTCTTGTTCTTGTACACTTAATACTCTAGATGCGAGGCCGAGGAGTTGGTCGATGTGGGGTAATATTAGTGAATCTGATTGGAGTCATGGTCACTTATTATGGACGTGATGCTTATATGCACATGATCATGCCTAGATAATCTCATAACTATGGGTTTTCCATCAATTTGTAACGAACCCAGTAATTTGTTACTTTGCAAGTAAAGCTTAGACTCCTCTAAGCCTCTATTGAAGAGGGAAACCTATGGCCCCGAGTCTATCTCTTGTCATATTTGCTTTCAATCTACTTTTAATTGCGTCTTCCTTTTTGCATCTGTATTGTAAAATACCAAATATATTTATCTTATCCTACTATCTTTATTAGATTGATATGGGATGATATGGATTGAAGCCGATTAGAACACATGGGCATTAATTCGGTGCAAAAGGTTGTTTTGCGGTCGAGGTCCAAATCTTTGGAGACCTGGCGTCTATACAGGCTGAAACGCCGAGGCCCATGGCGTCTAGGCAGGATGCCAAGGCTGTGGCGTCTCGTCCTAGAAGTCCGACAAGGACTCTTTCTTGCTTGGGCAAAACCGACTTTGAGGAGGCTCTTTCTCCAAGTTTCGACCTCGGGGCTCAACATATAAATAAAGGGGCAGGGCTAGCAGAACACATCAAGATACACCAAGCCGTGTGCGCCCCCTCTAGTTTATCCTCTGTCATAGTTTTAGTTGTGCTTGGAGAAGCCTGCGGAGATTGTTCTTCACCACCCGTCACCATGTAAATCGTGCTGCGGAACTCATCTACTACTTACGCCCGTCTTCTTTGGATCAAGAAAGGCGAGGATGTCATCAAGCGAATGTGTGCTAAGCGGAGGTGCCGTCGTTTAGTACTTGATCGGGGCCGGATCGTGAAGGTGTCACGACTACATCAACGCGTTGTGGCGCTTTCGCTTCGGTCTATGCGAGTGCGTAGACACACTCCCCTCGTTGCTATGCATCTCCTAGATAGATCTTGCGTGAGCATAAGAAATTTTGTTTTCCATGCAGCGTTCCCCAACAAACCGCGTGATCCGCACCATCATTGGTGAGTCGATGGTAGCAGCGGCACGGAGTTGGAGTGGATAGCCACCATGTAATCGGTCTTGGGGCGGGCGTGGGCGACACCGTGGACCTTTCGCCGTGAGGCGACCCAGTGCGCGTCCGTCATGGTGCGGGTGCAGCCTGGCGGCGAATTGTGCGGCGTGCGGCATCGGATCGATCTTGTGGAAGAAGCAATCAAGAAGGGCAGACCAAAGGCGTCGATGGCGGGTAGAAAGTGGAGAAGCGAGATGGCGGCGATGTCCTCCGTGGCGTGATGATGAAGCCCATCTTCTTGGCTGCCCCTCGGGATGTTGAACCAGATGAACCCAGGTGGCGATGTTGCGACTTGGCGAGTCGAGGCGAGTATATCGCAATCCGATGGTAACAAGCTGGCATGCGATGGGCGGGGCTGCAGCAATCCGACTTGCAAGGCATGGCACCCAATGCTAGTTGACAAGGGAGAGGAGGCGAAGGGAGGATCAATGGCGACCATGTCATCGAGAGAGAAGAGATCGTGGTGGGGGCAGGAGTCGTTTCCACGAGAAGTGGTAAGTCGATCGTGGCGGGTGCGGGGTGGAGTTGGGTAGTTCGCGCAGCTAGATTTTTCTGGTTTATCGATCGATGCGTTGTTTGGTTTGCGATCCGGGTTAGCGTGAGGGAGGGTGAAACAGCGAGAGGTTGAACCATCACGACGTTCGATCCTCCTTTCATAGTAGAGATTTTTTATTAATAACAATGTAGGATAACTATATTTACGAGGTACCTTAGTTTGAATTGTAAGTTTTACTTGTAGCTCGAGAGTCAAAACAATATTTTCACTTATGGTAGTGTTAAGGTCCAGTTGATAGCCGGTTTATATTAACCTTTTTCGGAGGAGGTATATATTAACTATTATTATTATCATTTTGAGAATACTTTTATTTATTCATCTTCAATCATGATAGTACAATGAACACCAGAAATAATAAAAATTACATCTAGATTCATGACCATCTAGCGGCGACTTCTGAGGACTGAAGCAGGCGAAGCATGGCGCCGTCATCGCCCCTCCATCGTCGAAGTCGGGCACAACTTGTTATAATAGACAGTTATAACTGAATCTGTTTTTTTACAGCAAGTGAAATTATTATTTAGTACATACTCAGTGCCACTGATGCTCACTCAACACTTTTTTGTTTTGAGAACTTGACGCTCACTCAGCAGTCAGCATGGGTACATCTTTGTAGGCAGTTCCCAGTTGAGCCATGCTCGTAGCCCAGCTTGACACAACAACCTAACCGGATTTTCGCAGAAGTGGACTTGGCCCAGATACCATCTCCAGTAAGCATGCATGGGCCTGCATTTCCTAAGCTAATCAACGCCAACGTCGCACGCCTGCGACTGCGCGCTCACGGATCTTGGCTGGCCGGACAGCATCGGTGCATGCAGGGGCGACGACGTTGCGGATAAAGCGGCAAGTTTCCGCGGCTTCCCTGCCGTCCAGCAACGCATTACCGAGCAGGACACGCATGTTTGTCGTCGTCCTCCTTCCGTGCACCAGATGCATGGCTAACGAAACGCCACAGATTCTTCCGGCGAGCCTTATCTTCTCTCGGTCCGTACACGTCGCACTCGCACGCCTGCGTACGCATGCTCTGTTAAGTTAAGGCGCCGTGTGCAAGCGTGCTGCAGTCTTGTGGGACGAACGCTCTGCTAGCGCTCATGGCTTCACCTCAGCTCGACTCTACCCTAGTCCTCTGCCTCGTCTTCGTGGTCTCTTGCTTGGCCTTCGTCGTTAGAGGTTTCAGAACTAGCGGCAAGGATGGCGCTGGTCGTGATGCACCGCCTTCGCCTCCCGCGCTGCCCATCATCGGCAACCTGCACCAGCTCGGCACCGGCCACCACCACCGGAGGCTGCAGGCGCTGGCCCAGCGCTACGGCCCGCTCTTCCTCCTCCGCCTCGGCTCCGTGCCTACCCTCGTGGTCTCCTCGGCCTCCCTCGCGGAGGCCGTGCTCAGGACCCAGGACCACGTGTTCTGCAGCCGGCCGCAGCAGCACACGGCCTGCGGCACGCTCTACCGCTGCAGGGACATCGCCTTCAGCCCCTACGGCGAGCGGTGGCGTCAAAGCCGCCGCATCGCCGTCGTGCACCTACTCAGCGCCAAGCGTGTGGACTCCTTCCGCACGCTCCGGGAGAGGAGGTCGCGCGCTTCGTGGGACAGATCCACGCGGTGAATGGCGCTCAGGAGAACTGCAGCGAGCGCCGGGGAGTCAACGTGACCGAGCTCATACTAAGCAACCAACACCGTCATCTCGAGGGCGGCGTTCGGGAACAAGCTCGGAGGAGTGGAACCAGGGATGCTCCGGGATATGATGGAGAGATCAGCGACCTGCTCGGTACGATTGCCGTGAGCGACGTGTTTCCGCGACTCCGTTGGGTGGACTGGGCGACGGGGCTCGACGCGAGGGTGAAGAGGGCGGCAGCTAAGCTCGATAACATTCTCGAGAAGGCGGTCCAGGAGCACGAGAGAAGCAAAGGAGACGACGGCGGCGAGGCTGGTGACCTCCTGGACGACTTGCTCTCTATCGTCAAGGATGGTGATCAGGGGTCCAAGCTGGACCGGACTGATGTCAAGGCAATCATCTCAGTAAGCCCTAAGTCGATCAACAGCATGTTTAATTACCCTCAAAAACAAAAAAGAAACAGCATGTTTAATTACCTTAATTACCTGCTAGGAGGGCACCACTAGCATAGTGTTAAGTGTTAACCCGACTCTCTTAATTATGGCAGGACATGTTCCTGGCAGGAACGACACGACTTCTAAGACGATAGAATGGACCATGGCCGAGCTTGTCAAGAACCCAAGAGAAATGGAGAAGGTGCAGCAAGAGGTGAGACGGGTTGCCGGTGCACGAGCAGGAGTCATGGAGGAGGATGTGGAGAAGATGAGCCTCCTAAAGGCGGCCATGAAAGAAGCACTGCGGCTGCACGCGACGGTGCCGCTCCTCGTCCCGCACGAGTCGATCAAGGACACCTGGCTCCACGGCTACTACATCCCGGCAAAGACTCGGGTCATCGTCAACGCATGGGCGATTGGGAGACGGCAAGACATGGGAGCACGCCGAGGAGTTTCGGCCGGAGAGGTTCATGCGCGAGAACATCGACTATGGCGGTAGGGACACCCGGTTCATACCTTTCGGTGCGGAAGGAGGGATGCCCGGCGTTGCCTTCGCAACTCGCCTGGCCGAGCTCACGCTAGCAAACATGATGTACCATTTCGACTGGGAGCTGCCGCACCGGCAGGACCCCGAGTCGTTTGAGGTCATCGAGTCCAACAGGATATCTCCTGGCCTTAAGTCTGCCTTGATCCTTACACGAACACAAAGTTTCTTCCTAGCTCGAGCTCCACGGTACCTCTTATCTAGACTGTTGGTTTGCTTTGAGATTTGTGCACAAAACGAGCATCAGTAGCAGTGTAGCTGTTCGCTGTGGTGCCATTAGCACAACGTGTTGTCTTGTCTGCATGGCTACAGCCTTTTGTCTACTCTCTTTCAGTGTCTGCATGGCTCACTGCTGCAATAGTGAAAGAGAGAAAAGGAGTGGGGCAGCAAATAGAAAAGTGGGACACCCTACGGCAAAAAGTGAAGAGAGAGGTAGCAGGTGTGAGTGAGAAAAAATCACTAAATTTTTTTTTGAAAGAGAGAAGTGCCTACGTGGGAGTCTCAAAGAGACAGAAAAATTCTTTGCAAATTTGAAGAGACAGGTAGCGTGTGACAGAGAGAGAAGAATCTTTTTATAGAAAGAGAAGCTCTGTGAGGATTTTTAAAAATGAAGCTTTATTTATGAAAGTGAGAGAGAACATATGAGAGAGAGAGAGCTTGCACATTTGGATGCAGATTCCATTTGGTGCGAGGAAAGAGAGCTTTTGTGAGGAAAGATTCCTTCTTGTAAATAGTCATCCATCAAAGAGAGTGTTTTTATTTGTACAGAACTATAGCAATGACAGTGCATAGTGGCGGACACTGTTGCCTTTCTTGCCTGTCTCTATCACGGGTCTCCATCCACTGTCAGGTTATTAAGCACTAAGCACCTGCCTAGCTGCTGAGTTTTTAATCTATGCACACATCCAGATGCATCAGAGTTCAGATTGAGCGGCTATGATAGAAGTACCGTGTAGCTCGTCCTACAAAAACCGCTCTCTTACCCCGAAACCACTGTAATATCGTTGGAATAGGTGTTTCGTTACTGCTTTGTCCCTGCATGGCCACTTTGCTCACTTAATCTATTAGCTTAGCTCACTTTACCTTTCAAATATTTTGGACTGAGATAACCTTCTATGGCCTTTCTTGTTGGCTTCGGTCAAAACAGTTGTAGACTTACTGCAGTGAAAACATTGTTGTGCCGGTTGCGATGAAGGTTTAGTTGTGTGGCAATGTTGTGAACTAAAATGTTCCTAGAGTGCTAAGGTCAGTTGAGCAATAAAACATGTGATCAATTGTATGGGGAATGCCTCCCGGGATGTGTACGTTGGAGAAAGGTGTCTCCCCACCCATTCGTCATGTATATAAATGAGTCTCTCACATTGCAATGAAAGGATATAATCATTTGCACTCTTCGTTTGTCTACTTTGCTTTCGCTCTATAAAACGTTATCAGCACGTTCATAACCAAGAGCGACTTGGCCGCATAGAAAAGAAAAGATAGAAGGGCCTCCATGGCAGCACCATCCAACGCACGGGCAGGACCTGAGTCGTTCGATGTCATCGGGTCCAACAGCATTTCTCATGTCCTTAAGTTTGCCTTGATCCTTACCACGAAACCAATGTAACATCTGTTGAAACTAGTAAGTTTGCATGTGCAACATACGTCTCAATTTGTACATGTCTAAGTAAACCATAACAAGCATGCATTTAAAGTACCTATTATTAGATCAACAGTCGGCAAAGGGTCCATATTTTGCTCGTGAAACAAACTATGAGCAGGATTTATATGCATTAAAATTTTAAAATACATAAGCGATTGGTAAAGGGACATATGATCACAAATAAAGGGCCAATTTTGGTTGAGAAAATCGAACATAATGTTTTGGAGAACAATGGCCAACCATCTTTCGACTTATTTAGACTCACTTCAAATCTTGATGTGAGATATCTTCTATAACAAGGCGTAATGGATAATGACAAACTAGAAAGGTGATATAGAAACCAACCAATAAATCCACTTGTACAACACTATCGCATCTACATTGAAATGTCTTCACCAAGATTTTGTCCTCCGAAGTTATTAAGCTGTTGATTGGTCTGCACACAACAATGGAAGCAATACTTTCATAGTAAATCACAATAATAGAAGACGCTTCACAAGCATGTCTCATATTGCCATATACATTTAGTATTTAGTGCCAGTGTAAGTAAATTATAACGACAAAAGCCAAGCAAGATTACATTCATATATATAACGACATGGTTAGTGCACCAACCCAAGAACCTATTCAGCCATGTTACTTTCGTTGGTAGCAATCCGAAATTATATATCTCAATTGAAATAAAATGCTAGTGCACCGACCGAATAACCTATTTATCCATGTTGACACGAACCAGCAAAAAAAGGTTGCTAACCCCTGGAAAATAAGTGGATTGTTCTTCTAATATATTTAAATCACATATTTGCTCCATTCTATTAATGTAACTTTGGCCAAGCTCAATTTTCAGGTCTAAAATTCCAAGCCTAATGAAAAAATGCATAGACATACGTGAATAATGGTTGCATGATGGTTGGTTAAATTAGCAAACCACTTTCTACAAAAGATTTGATTCAAGATGTTCTACATGAAGATTTGTACTCTGTGCCAGCGTATTAAAAACTAATTTGAGTTTTGCTACTATACACTTTCATTCCAATAATATCATTAGTGCGAATAAGAACCTTTGTTTGTTTGATTCCACCAGGTGGGTGAAAAGATCTTGAAATGACTTCACACTACTAGGGAAAACCTTATACAGAGAATGTTACCGATGGCGCTCTACAAAATCATACGCTACTACTACTTAGTAGCAGCATACGTAAATAAACGCGTTACTGCTATGACTTTAGCTTGATAGCGGCGTACTAACAAAAGCGTTGCTGCTTAGTTTGATCTGGTAGCACATGGCTAGCCCAACCTAGCGATAAGCGTATATTGACCCAGCGCTCTGCTACTCTCCTTAGCTGTGGCGGCTTACGTGTCGGCGCTACTGCTATGGAAATAAAATAAAGTGAAAACAAGTAGAAAAGTAAATGAAAATGAAAGAAATAGAAAAAGGAGAAAGGAAAAAAATAAAATGTAAAGAAAAATAAAAGAAAAAAGAAAAAAGGAGAAAGGAATAGCGATGGCGGGTTTGAGGAAGCAGCGCTGTAGCTAACAACTATAAGCGCATTTTAGGAAGCAGCGCTACCGTTCGTTCACTTAAGCAGTGGTTCCCCCACCGCCCCCAGCCCCCACTTCTTCCCCAAATCCCTTGCCCTCGTCGTCTCCCCAATTCACCGTCGCCCAGCCGCCGCCGTCTCCTGCCGTGGGCTTCTACAACCTCACCGTCTCCCCGAGGCCGCCGTCATCCTCACCGCCGCCGCCCGAGGTCGCCCTCAACCTCGCCCGCCACCGAGGCCGCCCTCAAGCGTCACCGTCGGCGCCCTCCACCTCACCGCCCCAGAGCCCGCCCGGGACCGTCGTTGCACGAGGAGTCTGGACTAGGGGTGTCGGATAGCCGGACTATCATCATCGGCGGACTCCAAGACTATGAAGATGCAAGATTGAAGACTTTGTCCCATGTCCGGATGGGACTTTCCTTGGCGTGGAAGGCAAGCTTGTCAATCTGGATATGTAGATCTCCTACCATTGTAACCGACTACTGTGTAACCTAGCCCTCTCCGGTGTCTATATAAACGGAGGTTTTGAATCCATAGGACGAACAACAATCATACCATCGCTAGCTTCTAGGGTTTAGCCTCCTTGATCTCGTAGTAGATCCACTCTTGTACTACCCATATCATCAATATCAATCAAGCGGGAGTAGCGTTTTACCTCCATCAAGAGGGCGAACACTGGTAAAAACATCGTGTCCCTTGTCTCCTGTTACCATCCACCTAGAGGCGCTTGCAGTTCGGGACCCCCTACGAGATCCGCCCGGTTTGACACCGACATTGGTGCTTTCATTGAGAGTTCCTCGTAGCCGTCAGCGATAGGCTTGATGGCTCCCGATCATCATCAACAACGCGATCCGGTGAGACTTTTCTCCCGGACAGATCTTCATATTAAATCGGCTTTGCTGCGGGCAATTAAGCAGCCATGGAGGCGGATCAAAGCTTCGCCCCAGCCATCGGTCGATTTGGAATCTAAACTTCACGGCCGACATCGCGGAGACTTGATCTTGATGGATTGAGCCCTGACCAGCGCGCCTTTGTCTCGATGGACATGATTTAGCTCTGCTGCGGACGGTGCCACAGAGGCGCGCATGAGTCGCTCCGACCCTTAGTGGAGCCGACCACGCGGTCGAGGGCGGGTGGCTAGACACGCCTCGGGGTTGCAACCTTTATGGCGATGGGCGAATCTTGACCTTGTCCCTTGCGACTTTCGTGACTCCGGTGCGGACTCCTCGCCGGACTCCGAACCTCCTGCGCCCCTCAATCGAATCCGATTGGGCGCCCGATCATGGAGTTCACTGCCGCGGACATCTTTCAACACTCACCTTTTGGCGACATCCTGAATTAGCTAAAGTATCTCTTACTATCGGAGAGCCTGGCGAATTTTGGTCGGGATGGTTGGGATGCGAGACGACGAAGAAATTCAAAGCCCACCCACCACCCACTTTGTAGCCCGCTATCGGCGATCTAACCGACATGCTAGACTACGACTCCGAAAACATCGGCGGTATGGGCGGCGATGCGGAAGCGACCAGAACCAGCGCCTACGAGCGCTGGAAGACCACCTCGTCATACAACATATATATGGTGGACATCCCAAAGGATGGGAATGGCGAAGCAAGCGATGGAGGAAGACTCCTCCAAGAAATAGCCCAAGCGCCCGGCGTCGGTGGCGCCGCTCTAAATCTGCCACAAGAATGGAGATTCCGGCACGGAATAATAACACCCGAGAGAGTGCGAAGAAGAACCCCCTCGGCAAGATTCAGCCACGGGAGGGCGGAGAAGCCAGCCCTCATGAGAGAAGCGGCGAGCGAAGAGGTAGAGGATGATAATTACATGCCTCCCTCGGAGGCAGGCGAGCCTCAGCGGACAGCAATTCGTCGTGCAGGATCCGTCGAACAAGAGCATTTCAAGCGCAGGCTAATGGCCACGGCGAACAGCCTAAAGAAAAAGCAGCAACAGGCTTAGGTGATCAAGACACTGCTAGCCGGCGGATGGTGAAGTCCTTGCGGCGAAGAGTATGAACTCCACGCCCCTCAAAAGCTACCCCAAGCGCAAGTTGCTCCCCGATTAGAGGAGGAGGCATATAAACCTGCATCACCCGGGCGCCAATCTGGTGACCGACCACCTCGTGGCGCGGCAGGAAGGCCTTTAGACCCTCCATTAGAACCATACCCGGCACCGCTCGAAAGTCTGAAGCCACGGGGAATCGCGAACTTGCGGGACATATTGGAGGATAAGGAAAGACAATCAAGATCGATCTACTGGTTGGTGGGCGCCCACGATGTCGGCGATGACTATCGGCGCGGAAGCAACAACCGGCGGGCGAACACGATGAACAAAGCTCACTTGAGCTACGTCGTGATATAGCCCAATATAGGCGCGCACACCCACTATGCTTCACGGAGATGAGGTAATGGATCATCAAATCCCGAAGGTTTAAACCCGTGAACATTGAATCCTCGATGGCTAGCAGACCCAGCGGTTTGCATCGAAGACTATCTCCTTCATATCCACATGGCCCGCGGTGGCGATCTTCACGCCATCAAATATCTCCCTCAAGCTTAAAGGACCAGCTCGGCATTGGCTTAACGACTTGCGGCAGAATCAATTGGGTGTTGGGAAGACACGGAAGCGCATTCCTTGACAACTTCCGGGGCACATATATGCGACCACGAAGGCGCCGATGACCTAAGCCGCATAATTCAGCCATACGAATTGGCTAGAGCAGTTACGGACACGGTTCTTAACAAAGAAAAAACAAATCGTCATTGTCCGGATCTGAGGCCCTCGCAGCCTTCAAACATAACATCATGACGAGTGGCTTGCCCGGCACCTAGGACAGGAAAAGCCAAAATCCATGGCAGCCCTCACATCACTTATGACCCGCTTACATGCGGGGGACAGTAGCTAGCCCGCGGTAACAACCTCGGCAACAATTACGGCGGTTCGGATACAAAGGACCGCAATGGCGGTCGGCGTTACAACAAAACAAACGCCGCGTTAGGCGATAACGCGAGGATCACGGTAGTCAGCGCGGATTCGAGAGGCTCTAAGCGCGGTCGTGGAAAAAGCCATTCAAAAGAACTACTCGGGTTCGTCCAATTTGGACTGAATACTCGACCGCTCTTGCGGATACATGGCACCCCGAAAAACCAGCTAATCACGCCAGCGAGGTTGTTGGGTATTCAAGCAAGCGAGCAAGTTAATTGCGAAAACAATGACAAGGGCTGCATAGCGAGGGCGAGGAAGAGACCCGACCGCCCGAACAATAGAGACGAAGGTTTCCCCCACAAGTGTGGGCGGTGAACATGATATCGCAACTCACATACCCAGAGGGAGGCGGAAGTGTGCACTCGAGGGATGTATCTGCGATGGAGCGATCGCCCAGTTCAACCCATGGTCCTCTGCCCGATCACTTTTGATCGAAGGACCACCCACTAGTATCCGCCACGGTGGATTCGCGCGTGGTTTTAGACCCAATCGTCGATGGATTTCACCTCACTAGAGTCTGATGGGCGGTGGTAGCAACTGAACCTGCTTTATCGGGATCACGGTCGCCAAGATGGGCATAGACCCCTCGAGGATAAAACCAACAAAGGCGACCTTCAAAGGCGTCATACCGGTGTAGAGGCCAATTATGCGAGCTCATTCACACTTGAAGTGGTCTTGGATCCCGGATAACTTCCGGCGAGTTAATCTTGACATAGTTCCGTTCATGGCGGCTATCATGCTCTTCTGGGGCCGAACCGCGTCGCAAAAGTTCAGCAGTGGTGCCGCACTATGCATACCTCAAGCTCAAGATGCCAAGCCCTCGAGAGTCATCACGGTCAGCGAAACCTGAGCGCTCCCTCGAGCGGAGGAACATCTGACTGACTCTGCGGCGAAATGCTGAGCAGCCTCTTAAGGCAATTCTCGAGTCCGGCCGTTAAGCGACCCGGATCTGACTAAGCGCCGGATTAACCTACAACAAGACCACAGCACGATCCGACACAGCGTAGCAATGCGGCTAACCCCTTTTCATAAAATTGCAAGGCGGTCGCCGTGTACATCATTACGCTCTAGAGATACCATGGGCATAGGGAAGGAGCACGACCACGCGGGCCCAGTGCAGCTCAACCACACGGGGGCTCCCAAGTGTGTCATCTTTTTTCTTTCTTTCTTATCCACAGGACTCCATTTACTAGAAGCCTGTCGGCGATGAATCTGCCGAACTCACGATCTGTGAGACGAGGGAAGGAGAAAGGCTCTGACGAACACTCGAGTTGGTCTCCATTCTGAGCATTAAATCTGTTTTATACACCATTCCGCAGCCTACCCACGGAGAGGACATGTTTAATAGTCCCATCCCTTGCTACGCACTATTTGTATCGTCCTGCATTCATGGTAGTATTTACGGAATAAACAATGCATCGCTTTTGCTTATAATTGCATTCCTTTCTTATACATATGTTCATTTATGACATGTTGCATCCGTACACTCACGAGTGCGACCAAATACCTGAGGGCTTAAGTTCCCCACATTATGGTGTGATAAGTCCGAACACTTTCACAAGTCGGCACCCCAAACTTATAGCGTTATATGCATCGGCTCGAATCATGTCTTGGGTCAATAGTTGGGTTTGCCCGGCTCCCATGTTTTGGTACCTTACGTTCCGTTGTATCAGCTAAGGTATGGGAGAACCACTGCGATTGCGCCCGGTTGGTGAAGCGAGCGATGGATTCATGTACCTAGGGTAGGGTCATAGGTGCGACCTAAGCGTCCTGCAAGGGCACTCTTAGAAGAGATCATCTTCCGATCGACCAGCGAGGAACCCACTCGGTATTTGGAAGGACTCGACCATGGAAGACTCACTCGACCATGAAGATACACTCGACCACCGGAAGGTCAGAAGGCACTCTGCAGCATAGCGGCTTGTAATTGAATAGACTTAATGATAGTTAAGGCGCTTTATGAGGCATTACCGATGCGCCCTAAGCAATGTACTTAAACCTCTCCATTATGTGGGCTGGCTGGGGTCTGGCGCACTCTATATAAGCCACCCCCTCCCGAGGCGGAGGGTTCACACTCTTGTAATACCTACTGCGATAATCCACTCGACCGCCTCGGGGCTCCAAGGCGTGGGGCTTTTACTTCCTCAGAAGGGCTGAACTTCGTACATCACTTGTGTTCACAACCTCTTCATAGCTAGGACCTTGCCTCTCCATACCTACCCCCACTCTCTTGTCGGACTTAGAACCACGACGGTTGGCGCCCACCGTGGGGCAGGTGTTCTAGCGATTTGTGGAGAAGTTGCGGTACTTCAGTACTTTCATCATGATGACTGCTTTGGAGTTTTGGTTGAGGCGAGATCCGTCTCGGTGCTCTCACCTTTATGCCCGGCGACTCCGCGTGGCTCAGGAGGCTCCCTCGACATCGAGCGCTCCCGTCCGGCAGGCGGCGCTGCGCCCATATGTCGCGGCGTTACGCTGCGGCAACCGTCGACCCGTGTCGGTCGACTCCTTTATCGATCGCTCACCGGTCTCCGGCAGTATAGCGCTCTCTGTCGTCGAGACTCAGCGGTGGGTAAACCTGTGATGGCTCGCCGGACACCACCGCCCGGTCGCGGCAATTGAGGCCGGCGAGTCTCTCTGACCTGTTCGATTTGTCGGTGGCTCCGCAAAGCGCATCCGAATGCGATAGCGATGATCCGGCGGAAATCCTCATGGTCGGCGGCCCTCGCGATCCTCGGCCGCCCGCGGCGGAAGCGGCAGTGGAAAGCGACCCGCACAAAACACGAAAGTACCAGCCGAGACACTCGACTCTCTGTAGAAGAGCTTCGCTTGAGAACATGGATGCCACGCATACTCCCATCATGGGAGAAACCCCGAGGCTCGCGCTTTGGAGGAGGCGCGTTTGGCCAATGTGGCTGAGCGCTTTTCGCTTGGAGAATCTTCAGCGAGCACTCGGCGAGCAGCGGCAGCGAATTCATGAAGCCGGTTGGCGTCGACTCTTCCGCCGACTTCGGTATACCGCCGCGCCGATTCGAATTTAGCGGTGCAACCCGTATAGCGAGTCCATCCAGCCTTCTCGGTCGGGTGGGAGAAGCTTGATGCAAATCGAAGATTTACTCCGGCGGCGAAGGACGAGAACTCAGCCGTGTCGTCGGCGCGCGAAATTCCTGATCGATCCGTCGCTGCGAATCATCGATCCGCTCATAGTCCCGATCGCCTCCACGGCAAGAAAGGCGCGACAACCGGCGAATCGTATGGAACCGACATGGCCGAGATGACGGGCGTCGGTGCCCCTTTCCCCTCGAGGAAGGTCTTCGCTCCTCGGCGGCGGGATGTGAGCGTCGATTCGATGCAGGCGAAGAGTTCGGTCGACCCGAGGAACCGAGCTTGACCTACGATCCATTATCGTGCAAGGCTTGGTCGGCCGAACGAGCCCATCGGCGGACCGAGAGGATGCACCCTAGCGGTCGAGTGCATGTTTACGGTCGGAGTGTTTTAGCGAGGCTATCGAGGCCGCGATGATCCCCCAATTTCAGATAGCAGCGAAGTCGACAAATTCTTTGGGGAGTCAAGCACGAAACTTGGCGAAAGATTACCGGTGGCTGTTGAGTTGGTGGTGGGAATTACGAGGTGGCCATGAAGCACTTGCCCCTCATGTTGGAAGGTTACTGCGGGGCATGGCTGAATCGGTTGCCTCCTAGCGATATATACACTTGGGAAGATTTGTCCAGTGTTAAATCGAGACCTTTGAAGGAACACAAGCGACCGGCTGGCAGCGAGCTACAAGTTTGTGTCTGAAGACCAATGAGACTCTCAGGGAGTACATTCAAGGTGGATCACTCTGCACCATCTTGTGGAAAATGTAGCCGGACCATCAGGCGGTTTAAGCCTTCAAAGATGGCGTCAAACGAAGAATTGAGTCTGAAGTTTGGTCGAACGGTGACATGACCACAGAGTCGAATGATGGAGATTTCTACCAAGTCATGCATGGCGAGGAAGAGACCGACTCCGAGCGGCAAGTACAAGCCAAGTCGGTCGGAAGGAAATTCCGTCGGAGCGAAGCGGAAGCCGAGCCGGCAGCTCTGGTGAGGCCACAGGCGTAACTCGGGGAAGTTCAAGGGAAGCGAAAGGGTCTGGAATCCTAAGTAAAAAGATAAATAAAGGCAATGGCGTGATGGATATGCCATGCCATATTCACGAAGAAAGATGAAGAGGACAACATACTTTACAAAGCACCACTACGCCGATGTCGACTCACGATCCAGCGGTTTCAAGGAAAAGCAGTCTAAGGACAAGGAGAAGGAGCGGACAAGGCGGAGACAAGGAGGGCGGTGGCGAAGAATATCGCATGTCAACTCCACTCGATGATCTTGCGGATGTGGAAAGCAAAAAGTCGTTGAAAGTCATTAACGTGAGGTGAACATGGTTGCCCAGTAAAGCCAAGTTATGTGAAGTGGTCCCAAACACCCATCACATTCGACCAATCTGATCATCGACTCATATTGCCACCCCTGGCGACAGCGTTGATGGTCGATCCAATTGTCGAAGGCACTTTCGGTGACGAAAGTCTTGATAGATGGTGGTAGTGGGCTGAACTTGTTATATCTTGAGATACATTGAAAGGGATGGGCATTCCGATGTCGGTGAGCACCGACAACATGAGTTTCCGCGAGTCATACCGGGGAAGAAGGCCAACTCACTCGGCCAAATAGCTTTGGGCGTGGTTTTGGTGATTCAAGCACTTTATGAGGAAAAGTTGACCTTTGAGGTTGTGGATTTTGAGTGCATACCACGCCATTTTGGGAGGCCAGCCTATGCACAATTCATGGCTCGACCATGTTACGTGTACCTCAAACTGAAAATGCAGGCCCCAAGGGAGTGATCCTTGTCACCTGCGATCGGAAAAAAGCGGAAGAGTGCTTTGGAAGGGCTCGAAGATTGCCGACTCCCAAGTGACAGCCGGTTGAATTCGAAGAATACAAGCAAAGCAGATCAAGTGATTTGTTGCGATCAAAAGCGACCCAGAATCTGCATTTCGATAAATGCGGTGAGGCGAAGCAGTTCATATTCACCGGTGACCCCAATGCAGCCCGACCCACATCTCCACGACACTCGACCGAAATAGGAAGAAGAGCTCATCGGTTCCTCCGTGAGAAGCTGGGACATTTCGCATGGAAGCGGTGACATGCGAGGTGTTCAGGGGACTGGTGAGCATCGCCTCTGAGTCGACAAGTCAGCAAAACCAGTCAAAGAGCATCTTGGTCCGCCGTCGAGAAGAAGAAAAGCTATTGGTGAAGAAGTGGCTCATTGTTGGCGGCGGGATTTATCCGCGAGATATACCACTCGAGTGGCTCGCTAATGTCGTCATGGTTCCCAAGAAGGATAATTCACTCCGCATGTGCATTGACTTTAAGCACATCAATCGGGCCTGCCGAAGGATCATTCCTCTCCCGCATAGATCAAATTGTTGAATCAACGCGGGATGTGAGAGATGTCTTTTCTAGATGCATATTCCGGGTATCATCGGATCCGTGCATATGGGCCCGATGAAATAAAACAGCTTTCATCACTCCATTGGTGCTATACGCTATATCACCATGCCATTCGGCCTCAAGAATGCGGAGCCACATTTATGCGAATGATTGAAGTGTCTTCTCCTCCAAATCGATCGAATGTGGGCGTATATGGATGATATAAATGCGTTAAGTCGCGAAAAGGTTCGACCTGCTTGCGACCTCGCGGAACATTTGCCAACCTCGAAGATGCGATATCAAGCTCAATCCGTCCAAGTGCACATTCGGAGTTCTGGTGGAAAATTACCGGTTTCTCGTTTCGAGCGAGGATAGATGCTAATCACGAGAAGATCGGCACTATTCTCCGAATAAGCATACAATGCGAGTGCGGCGTCGAAGCTTACGGATGCTTGGCGCATTAAGTCGATTCATCTCACGACTCGGTGAAAAGGCATTGCCTCTTTACCGGCCCGATGAAAAAGCCGACAAGTTGAGTGGACTCGAAGCTGATCACGGCGTTTGCCGAGCTAAAGCTCTGCTCTCCACCCAGCGGTGCTTCTGCACCAATCAGCAAAAACCTCTGTTGCTTTATATTGCAGCCTTTGGACAAGTCGTCGATCATCGGTGCTACGGTCGGCGGGAAGAGGAAGGAAAAGGCCTTCAAAGTTCAGCGCCGGTGTATTATTTGTCGAAGTCTTGACTCTATCAAGCGAGATATCCTCATTATCGAGAAGCTTGTGTATGGCATATACATGACCACGAAGAAGGTTGCTCATTATTTCTCTGATCATTCTATCACAGTCGTCAGCGACGCCCCTTTATCGAGAGATTACGCACAATAGAGGCGCAACGGTCGAGTGGCGAAATAAGCGATTGAACTTCTTCCCTTGATATCAAATTTGAGGCAAAAGCCATTAAGTCGAGGCTATAGCGGATTTCCTTGCGAGTGGATTGAACAATAGCGACCGGTGAAGTTCACTCGGACATTGGACCATGTTCTTGACGGCTCTAAAATCTTTGAATGGTTACGGTCTTTGGGGTTATTCGGTTTCCCCGGAGGAGATAAGCTTAGGTATGTGCTCGATTCACTTTGATTCCTCCAACAATGAGGCAATCTGAGGCCCTCTTATATGGATTCGCATGGCCATCTCACTCGGCGTCATCGCACGATGGTCTATGGCGACTCAGATTTAGTGGTCGACGGTGATGAAGGAGTGGGGCGTGAGAAGCCCGACCATGGTGGATCTTGCAATGCAGTGAGGAAGCTGGAAAAGA
>JAHHZJ010009863.1:0-23472 GCA_021437245.1 Aegilops speltoides
TATAAGCATGCTAACGTTAAGCATCGGACCCTACGGTTTAGAACTATGTAACATGAGAACTTTCCGGTCGATAAAATAAGGGAACCGGATGCCCATATTGGTTCCTACATATTCTCAAGATCTTTATCTCAAACCGCATAACAACATCGTTGTTCCTTTGTCATCGGTATTCACTTGCGAGATTTTCGGTATCAATACCTAGTTCAATCTGTTACATTAAATCTCTTTACTGTTATGTAATGCATCATTTAACTAACTCATTAGCTACATTGCTTCAAGGCATATGAAAAATATGCCTAGAGGCAATAATAAATTATTATTTATTTCCTTATTTCATGATAAATGTTTATTATTCATGCTAAATTGTATTAACGGAAACATAATACATGTGAATACATAGACAAAACATAGTGTCACTAGTATGCCTCCTTGACTAGCTCGTTTATGGAGATGGTTATGTTTCCTAGCCATGGACAAAGAGTTGTCATTTGATTAATGGATCACATCATTAGGAGAATGATGTGATTGACTTGACCCATTCCGTTAACAGCATTGATCGTTTAGTATGTTGCTATTGCTTTCTTCATATTATACATGTTCTGTAACTATGATATTATGCAACTCCCGTTTGGAAACACTTTGGTACTAAAGCGTCTGGAATTGGGTGATTATAAAGGGTCTAGGGTGTCTCCGGTACATTTGAGTTGAGATAAAGATTCCGTAGAATTGTAAAGCCAATATGGGCATCAGGTCCGCTATTGGTTATTACCGAGAATAGTTCTAGGTCATGTCTACATAGTTCTCGAACCGAAGTCCTAACAAGGTTTGATGCGGTTTATATTATGAGTTTATGAGTTTTGATGTCGAAAGAGTTAGTCCGGATGAGATCGGGGACATGGGAGTCCGAAATGGTCGACGTAAAGATCGATATATTGGATGACTATATTGGAGTTGGAAGGTTCAGTGATTGATTATTTTGTTGGGAATTCAGGGAATTGGGGGAGTATTGGGCCTTATTGGGCCGGGGGGGGGCTGAACGCGCCCCCATGGCCTAGTCGGTGGACTGGGGGAGGCACCCCCTTCCTTCCTTCTCTCTTCCCTTCCTTGTCTCCTACTCCTACCATGGAAGGTCTCCTAGTTGGACTAGGAAGGGAATCCTACTCCGGTGGGAGTGGACTCCTCCTGGTGCGCCTCCTCTGGCAGCCACCCCTCCCTTGCTCCTTTATATTTGGGCAGGGGCACCCCATGAACACACAAGTTGATCTACGGATGTTCCTTAGCGTGTCGGTGCCCCTTCCACCATATTCCACCTCGGTCAATCGTCCGAAGCTTGAACCTGCGGAAGAACATCAAGATCGTCCTGCCTGTTTTGGAACTCTCCCTCGACACTCCTGGATCGGAGTTAGGGCGTCATCGTGACGTGTTGAACTCAGGGTCGTTCGGTGCTTGGATCGGTGGATCATGAAGGCGTCGTACATCAAGGTTTTGCGCTTCGCTTTTTCTACGGTGGACAACCTCTCCCCTCTCGTTGCTATATCATACCATGATCTTGCGTGTGCGTAGGAACATTTTAAATTTCGTTCCCCAAAGTGGCATCCGAGCCTAGGTTTTGGTTTGATGTTATGCAAGTAGAACCAAGTGAGTTGTGAGTGATATAAGTCATCCCCTTACCCATGTCATACTTTGGTTCGGTATTGTTGGATGAAGCGGGGCCGACATTCGCGTCCCACGAGCTGGTTCTACCACGTGCTTTGCACAATTTTGGCGGTGTCGGTTTCTCCAACTTTAGTTGAACAGGTTTCGCGGTCCTTCGAAGGTTAAAGGAGTCTATATTGACTTCAACTCTGGAACATCTCATATGGTCCATGGCGTTCAAAATATCTTTGAAGTCGATTCTAAGCCGTTAAGCATGATGCACTAAACTATCAAGTAGTCATCATTTGAGCTAAGCAGAGCGTTCATAACCGCATCTGCTCCTACAATAGGTCTGTCACCTAGCAATGCATTAAGGACATAATTCTTACGTGCGGCAATGAGGATAAACCTCGGATCACGGATCGAATCGCATCATTGCTACTAACATTTTTCAACACAATTTTGTCTAGGAACATATCAAAATAAACATATAGAAAGCAACAATCGAGCTATGATCTACAACATAATTTGCAAAATACTACGGGACTAAGTTCATGATAAATTTAAGTTCAATCAATCATATTGCTTGAGAACTCACTTAGATAGACATCCCTCTAGTCCTCTAAGTGATCACGTGATCCAAATCAACTAAACCATGTCCGATCATCACGTGAGATGGAGTAGTTTCAATGGTGAACATCACTATGTTGATCATATCTACTATATGATTCACGTTCGACCTTTCGGTCTCCGTGTTCGAGGCCATATCTGTATATGCTAGGCTCGTCAAGTATGACCAGAGTATTCGCGTGTGCAACTGTTTTGCACCGTTGTATTTGAGCGTGGAGCCTATCACACCCGATCATCACGTGGTGTCTCGGCACGAAGAACTTTCATAGCGGTGCATACTCGGGAGAACACTTCTTGATTATTAGTGAGAGATCATCTTAAAATGCTACCGTTAATCAAAGCAAGATAAGATGCATAAAGGATAAACATCACATGCAATCAATATAAGTGATATGATATGGCCATCATCATCTTGTGATTGTGATCTCAATCTTGAGAAACACAATCATGATCACCATCGTCACGGTAGCGACACCTTGATTCTCCATCGTAGCATCGTTATTCGTTCGCCATCTATTGCTTCTCGACTATAAGCTACGCTTAGTGATAAAGTAAAAGCAATTATAGAGCGTTGCATTTCATACAATAAGCGACAACCATATGGCTCCTGCCGATTGCCGATAACCCGGTTAAAAAACATGATCATCTCATACAATAAAATATAGCATCACGTCTTGACCATATCACATCACAACATGCCTGCAAAAACAAGTTAGGCGTCCTCTACTTTGTTGTTGCAAATTTTACGTGGCTGCTCACGGGCTTAGCAAGAACCGTTCTTACCTACATCAAAAACCACAGCGATAGTTCGTCAAGTTGGTGCTGTTTTAACCTTCGCAAGGACCGGGCGTATACTTTCGATTCAGCTAAAGTGAGAGAGGCAGACACACCGCCAGCCACCTTTAAGCATGAGTGCTGCGTAGCGGTGAAACCAGTCTCGCGTAAGCGTCTGCGTAATGTCGGTCCGGGCGCTTCATCTCCACAATACCGCCCGAACCAAAGTATGACATGCTGGTAAGCGGTATGACTTATATCGCCCACAACTCACTTGTGTTCTACTCGTGCATATAACATCAGCGCATAAAACCTAGGCTCGGATGCCCTGTTGGGGAATGTAGTAATTTCAAAAAAATCCTATGCACCGCCAAAGATCATGGTGATGCATAACAGCGAGAGGAGAGTGTGTCCACGTACCCTCGTGAGCCGAGCGGAAGCATTAGAACAACGCGGCTGATGTATGTAAATGCGTCTTCACGGCCCGACCGATCAAGCACCGAAACTCGGCACCTCGGAGTTCTAGCACACGTTTAGCTCGATGGCGTCCCTCGAACTCCGATCCAGCGAGTGTTGAGGGAGAGTTCCGTCGACCTGACGGCGTGGTGGCGATCTTGATGTACTACCGGCCGAGAGCTTCGCCTAAGCACAGCGACGATATTGCTCGAGGTGGATTATGGTGGAGGGGCACCGCTTGGCTAAGAGATCAAGGGATCAATTGTTGTTTCTATGGGGTGCCCCATACACGTATATAAAGGAGCAAGGGGGAGGCGGCTGGCCTTAGAAGGCAGCGCCAGGGCGAGAATCCTCCTCCTAGTAGGAAGTAGGACTCCTCCTTTCCTACTCCTACTAGGAGGGGAAGAAAGCGGAGAGGGGAAGGAAAGGGGGCGCCGCCCCCTCCTAATCAATCGGACCGGAGGGGAGAAGCGCGGCCCATGCTGGCCGCCCTCTCTCCCCTTTCCTAAGGCCCATAAGGCCCAATACTCTCCTAGAGAGTTCGGTGCCCCCCCCGACACTCCGGTTTCTCGAACTCACTTTCGGAAAACTTCCGGTGTCGAATATAGTCAATCCAATATATCAATCTTTATGTCTCGACCATTTAGAGGCTCCTCGTCATGTCCATGATCACATCCGGGACTCGAACAAACTTGGTACATCAAAACTCATAAACTCATAATATAAGCATCGCTTCAATAGCGTTAAGCATCACGGACCCTACGGTTTACCGAGAACTATGTGAGACATGATTGAGAACTATTCTCGGTCGATAACCAATAATAGCGGAACCTGGATGCCCATATTGGTTCCTACATATTCTCTGAAGATCTTTATCATCAAACCGCATAACAACATCGTTGTTCCCTTTGTCATCGGTATTGTCACTTGCGAGAGATTCAATAAATCGGTATCCAATACCTAGTTCAATCTGCGTTACCACATAAGTCTCTTTACTCGTTATGTAATGCATCATTCCGTAACTAACTCATTAGCTACATTGCTTGCAAGGCTTATAGTGAAGGAAATATGCCCTAGAAGGCAATAATAAAGTTATTATTTATTTCCTTATTTCATGATAAATGTTTATTATTCATGCTAGAATTGTATTAGCAGGAAACATAATACATGTGTGAATACATAGACAAAACATAGTGTCACTAGTATGCCTCTACTTGACTAGCTCGTTTATCGGAGATGGTTATGTTTCCTAGCCATGGACAAAGAGTTGTCATTTGATTAATGGGATCACATCATTAGGAGAATGATGTGATTGACTTGACCCATTCCGTTAGCTTAGCACTTGATCGTTTAGTATGTTGCTATTGCTTTCTTCATGACTTATACATGTTCACTGTAACTATGATATTATGCAACTCCGTTTACGGAGGAACACTGGGTACTACCAAAGCGTCTGGCAGCGTAAGCTGGGTGATTATAAAGGAGTACTACAGGTGTCTCCAGAGAGGTACATGTTGAGGTTGACAGATAAAGATAAATCTTCGTAGAATATGTAGGAGCCAATATGGGCATCCAGGTCCGCTATTGGTTATTGACCGAGAATAGTTCTAGGTCATGTCTACATAGTTCTCGAACCCGTAAGAATCCATGCAACAAGGTTTTGATGGCGGTTATATTATGAGTTTATGAGTTTTGATGTATGCGAAAGAGTTTAGTCCCGGATGAGATCGGGGACATAGTGAGGAGTCTCGAAATGGTCGAGGCGTAAAGATCGATATATTGGATGACTATATTGGAGTTGGAAAGGTTCAGAGTGATTGATTATTTTGAATCTGGGAGGAGTTACAGAAATTCGCGGGGAAGTATTGGGCCTTATTGGGCCTACTTGAAGAGAGGGGGCTGCCTAGGGTGAGGCGCCCCCCCATGGCCTAGTCCGAATTGGACTAGGGAGAAGGCCGCACCCTCCTTCCTTCCTTCTCTCTTCCCTTCCTTGTCTCCTACTCCTACTACATGGAAGGTCTCCTAGTTGGACTAGGAAGGGGAATCCTACTCCGGTGGGAGTAGGACTCCTCCTGGTGCGCCTCCTCCTAGGCGGCCACCCCTCCTTGCTCCTTTATATCACGAGGCAGGGGCACCCCATAGACACACAAGTTGATCTACGGATCGTTCCTTAGCCGTGTCGGTGCCCCCTCCACCATATTCCACCTCGGTCATATCGTCCGTGAAGCTTAGCTGAAACCTGCGGGAAGAACATCAAGATCGTCTGCTGCGCCGTCGTCTTGTGGAACTCTCCCTCGACACTCTGGCTGGATCGGAGTTCGAGGGGCGTCATCAGTGAGCGTGTGCTGAACTCGGAGGCCCGTCGTTGGTGCTTGGATCGGTCGGATCATGAAGGCGTCTGACTACATCAACAGCGTTGTGCTAACGCTTCCGCTTCGGTCTCTGAGAATGCGTGACAACACTCTCCCCTCTCGTTGCTATATCATCACCATGATCTTGCGTGTGCGTAGGAACATTTTGAAATTACTACGTTCCCCAAAGTGGCATCGAGCCTAGGTTTTATGTTTGATGTAATATGCAGAGTAGAACACAAGTGAGTTGTGGGTGATATAAGTCATCACCCTTACCGGCATGTCATACTTTGGTTGGCGGTATTGTTGGATGAAGCGGCGGACCGACATTCAGCGTCATGCTTACAGACTGGTTCTACCAGCGTGCTTTGCACAGGTGGCTGGCGGGTGTCGGTTTCTCAACTTTAGTTGAACCAAGGAGTGTGGCTCGCCGGTCCTTGAAGGTTAAGCGGAGTCTATTTGACAAACTATCGTTGTGGTTTTGATGCATAGGTGAGATTGGTTCTTGCTTAAGCCGTAGCAGCCACGTAAAACTTGCAACAACAAAGTAGAGGGCGTCTAACTTGTTTTGCAGGGCATGTTGTGATGTGATATGGTCAAAACGTGATGATATATAAGTTTTGTATGAGATGATCATGTTTTGTTGAAGTTATCGACTATGGCGAAGCCGATGGTTGTCTCTTTGTTGCATAAGATGCAAGTGCCAAATAATTGCTTTACTTTATCGCTATCGATAGCAATAGTTACAAGAGCAATAGTTGGCGAAGCGACCATGTGACGACACATTGATATAGATCAAGATGATGAAGATCATGGCGTCGTGCGGTGACGATAAAGATCATGGCAGTACTTTGGAGATGGAGATCAAAGGCGCAAGATGATCATGGCCATATCATGTCACATATTTTGATTACATATGATGTTTATCATTATACATCTTATTCTTGCTTTGAATGCGGTAGCATTTATGATGATCTCTCACTAATTATCAAGAAGTGTTCTCCACAGTATGCCCGTTCACGAAAGTTCTTCGTCTTTGAGAAACCACGTGATGATCGGGTGTGATAGGCTCTACGTTCAAATACAACGGGTGCAAAACAGTTGCACCATGCGGAATACTCGGTTATACTTGTGAGCCTAGCATATGAGATATGGCCTCGGAACACGGAGACCGAAGGTCGAGCGTGAATCATATAGTAGATATGATCAACATAGCGATGTTCACCATTGAAACTACTCCATCTCACGTGATGATGGGACATGGTTTAGTTGATTTGGATCACGTGATCACTTAGATGACTAGAGATGTACTGTCTAAGTGGGAGTTCTTAAGTAATATGATTAATTGAACTTAAATTTATCATGAACTTAGTCTAGTATTTTGCAAATTATGTTGTAGATCAATAGCTTGCGTTGTTGCTTTCATATGTTTATTTTGATATGTTCCTAGAAAATTGTGTTGAAAGATGTTTGTAGCAATGATGCGGATTGGATCCATGATCTGAGGGTTTATCCTCATTGCTGCCTGAAGAATTATGTCCTTAATGCACGCTAGGTAGCGGACCTATTGCGGGAAGGCGGATCGAGCGTTATGAGCGTTTGGCTAGCTCAATATGATGACTACTTGATAGTTTAGTGCACCATGTAGCGGCTTAGAATCGGGACTTCAAAGGCGTTTTGAGCGTCATGGACCATATAAGATGTTCCGGAGTTGAAGTTAATATTTCAAGCAAATACCGAGTTGAGAGATATGAAGTCTCCAACAAGTTCTATAGCTAAAAGATGGAGAGAATCGCTCGACTAGTGAGCATGTGCTCAGATTATGCAGGTACTTCAATTGCTTGAATCAAGTGGAGTTAATCTTCGGATAAGATAGTGATTGACAGAATTCTCTAGTCACCATCACTAAGTTACTAGAACTTCGTGATGAACTATAATATGCAAGGGATGAAGAAAGTTATTCCGAGCTCTTCATGATGTTGAAATCAACGAAGGTAGAAATCAAGAAAAGAGCATCAAGTGTTGATGATTGACAAGACCACTAGTTTCAAGAGAAGGGCAAAGGAAAGAAAGGGAACTTCAAGTGGAAAGACAAGCAAGTTGTCACTCCTGCAAAAAAGCCCAAAGCTGGACCATAGCACGAAACTGAGTGTTTACCTTTGCAAAGGAAATAGTCCTTTGAGGCGGAAGTGCCACGAATATTTGGTGGATAAGAAGGATGGCAAAGTGAACAAGGTATATTTGATATATAGGTTATTGATGTGTGCCTTACTAGTGTTTATAGTAGCCCTGAGTATTTGATACTTGTTAGGTTGCTAAGATTAGTAATTGAAGCAGGGTTGCAAAATAAGCAGAAACTAGTTAAGGGTGAAGTGGCGATGTTTGTTGGAAGTAGTTCCAAGATTGATATGATCATCATCGCACTCTCCTATACTTTCGGGTTTGTGTTGAACCTAAATAAGTGTTATTTGGTGTTTGCGTTGAGCATGAATATGATTTGATCATGTTTATTGCAATACGGTTATTCATTTAAGTTAGAGAATAATTGTTGTTCTATTTACATGAATAAAACCTTCTATGGTCATACACCCAATGAAAATGGTTTGTTGGATCTCGATTGTGTGATACACATATTCATAATATTGATGCCAAAAGATGCAAAGTTAATAATGATAGTGCAACTTATTTGTGGCCTTGCCGTTTAGGTCATATCGATTGTAAGCATGAAGAAACTCCATAAAGATGGATTTTGGAATCACTTGGTTATGAATCATTTGATGCTTGAACCGTGCCTTTTGGGCAAGATGACTAAAACTCCGTTCTCGGAACAATGGAGCGAGCTACTAACTTGTTGGAAATAATACATACCGATGTATGCGATCCAATGAGTATGAAGGCTCATGGCAAGTATCGTTATTTTCTAACCTTCACAAGATGATTTGAGCGGAATATGGGTATATCTACTTGATGAAACATAATTGCAGAAATAGTTGAAAGGTTCAAGAATTTCAGAGTGAAGTGGAAAATCATCGTAACAAGAAAATAAAGTTTCTATGATCGATTGTAGAGATGAATATTTGAGATTCTGAGTTTGGTCTTCAATTAAAACAATGTGGAATAGTTTCACGACTCACGCCACTGGAACACCACAACGTTATGGTGTGTCGAGCGTCGTAACCGCACTTTATTGGATATGTAGTGCGATCTATGATGTCTCTTCTTGATTTACCAATATCGTTTTGGGGTTATGCATTAGAGGCAGCTGCATTCATTAAATAGGGCACCATCTAAATCCGTTGAGGCGACACCGTATGAACTATGGTTTAGCAATAAACCTAAGTTGTCGTTTCTTAAAGTTTGGAGTTGCGATGCTTATGTGAAAAAGTTTCATCTGATAAGCTCGAACCCAAATCGGAGAATCGTCTTCATAGAATACCCAAAGGAAATTGTTGGGTACACCTTCTATCACAGATCCGAAGGCAAGATATTCGTTGCTAAAAATGGATCCTTTCTAGAAGAAGTTTCTCTCGAAAGAAGTGAGTGGGAGGAAAGTAGAACTTGAAAAGGTAATTTGTACCTTCTCCGAGTGGAAAGTAGTTCATCACGAAATCAGTTCGATGATTCCTACACCAATTAGTGAGGAAGCTAATGATGATGATCATGAAACTTGAGATCAAGTTACTCTGAGAACCTCGTGGGTCTTCTAGAGTAAGATCTACACAGTGGTGTAGTAATCATGTTACGGAAGTCATGTTACTAGACCATGATGAACCTACGAACTATGAGGCGATGATGAGCCCAGATTCAGCGAAATGGCTTGAGGCCATAAAATCTAGATATGATCCATGTATGAGAACAAAGTATGGACTTTGATTGACTTGCTCGATGATCGACAAGCCATGTTAAATGAATGGATCTTCAAGAGGAAGGCGAACAACGATAGTAGTGTTACTATCTACCAAGCTCGACTTGTTGCAAAGGTTTTCAACAAGTTCAAGGTGTTGAATCGATGAGATTTTCTCCTTTCGTATCGATGCTTAAATCTATACGAATCATGTTAGCAATTGCCACATTTTATGAAATCGGCAAATGGATGTCAAAACTGCATTCCTTAATGGATTTATTAAAGAAGAGTTGTATATGATGCAGCAGAAGGTTTTGTCAATCCTAAAGGTGCTAACAAAATGTGCAAGCTCCAGCAATCCATCTATGGACTGGTGCAAGAATCTCGGAGTTGGAATATACGCTTTGATAAGTTGATCAAAGCATATAGTTTATATTGACTTACGATGAAGCTGTATTTACAATAAAGTGAGTGGGAGCACTCTGACCTTTCGATTAGTATATGTGAGTGACATATTGTTGATCGGAAATGATGTAGAATTTTACTACGCAAAGCATAAAGGAGTGTTTTAAGGAGTTCTTTAAAAGAAAAGACCTCGGTAAAGCTACTTACATATTGAGCATCAAGATCTATTGAGATAGATCAAGGCGGCTTGATAAGATTTTCAATGAGTACATAACTTGGCAAGATTTTGAAATAGTTCAAAATGGAGCAGTCAAAGAAAGAGTTCTTGCTGTGTTGCAAAGGTATGAAATTGAGTAAGACTCAAATCCCGACCACAACGGAAAATAGAAAGAAATGAAAAGTCATTCCTATGCCTCGGTCATAGGTTCTATAAAGTATGCTATGCTATGTACAGGACCTATTGTACACCTTGCTCGAATTTGGCAAGGGAGTACAATAGTGATCTAGGAGTAGATCCTTTGGACATTGGTCAAGAATATCCTTAGTAAGAACTAAGGAGATGTTTCTCGATTATGGAGGTGATAAAAGAGTTTGTTGTAAAAGTTACATCGATGCAAACTTTTACTTGATCCGAATGACTCTAAGTCTCAACACGGATACATATTGAAAGTGGGAGCAATTAGCTAGAGTAGCTCCGTGCGAGCATTGTGGACATAAAATATTTGCAAAATACATACGGATCTGAATGTAGAGACCCATTGACTAAGCTTCTCTCAAAGCAAAACATGATCACACCTTAGTACTCTTATGGGTGTTAATCATATCTGAGATATGAATATTGGTGTTAAATCACATGGCGATGTGAACTAGATTATTGACTCTAGTGCAAGTGGGAGGTGAAGGAAATATGCCCTAGAGGCAATAATAAAGTTATTATTTATTTCCTTATTTCATGATAAATATTTATTATTCATGCTAGAATTGTATTAGGAAACATAATACATGTGTGAATACATAGACAAAACATAGTGTCACTAGTATGCCTCTACTTGACTAGCTCGTTTATCAGAGATGGTTATGTTTCCTAACCATGGACAAAGAGTTGTCATTTGATTAGCGAGATCACATCATTAGGAGAATGATGTGATTGACTTGACCCATTCCGTTAACAGCACTTGATGCGTTTAGTATGTTGCTATTGCTTTCTTCATGACTTATACATGTTCCTGTAACTATGAGATTATGCAACTCCGTTTACGGAGGAACACTTTGGGTACTACCAAAGCGTCTAGCATGGCGGGTGATTATAAAGGAGTACTACGGTGTCTCCGAAGGTACATGTTGAGTTGGCGTATTTGAGATTAGGTTTTGTCACTCCGATTGTCGGAGAGGTATCTCTGGGCCCTCTCGGTAATGCACATCATTATAAGCCTTGCAAGCAATGTAACCAATGAGTTAGTTACGGGATGATGCATTCTAGAGCGAGTAAAGAGACTTGCGGTGATGAGATTGAACTAGGTATTGGATACCGACGATCGAATCTCGGGCAAGTAACATACCGATGACAAAGGGAACAACATATGTTGTTATGCGGTTTGACCGATAAAGATCTTCGTAGAATATGTAGGAGCCAATATGGGCATCCAGGTCCCACTATTGGTTATTGACCGAGAATAGTTCTAGGTCATGTCTACATAGTTCTCGAACCGTAGAATCCGCGCGCTTATGGTTTCGATGGCGGTTATATTATGAGTTTATGAGTTTTGATGTACCGAAGGAGTTAGTCCCGGATGAGATCGGGGACATGACGAGTCTCGAAATGGTCGAGGCGTAAAGATCGATATATTGGGCGACTATATTCGGAGTTCGGAAGGTTCGAGTGATTGATTATTTTGAATCCGGAGAGTTACGAGAATTCGCCGGGAGAAGTATTGGGCCTTATTGGGCCCTGAAGAAGAGAGAGGGCTGCCTAGGGCAGCCGCCCCCATGGCCTAGTCCGAATTGGACTGGGGAGGGCGCACCCCCTCCTCCTTCCTTCTCTCTTCCCCTTCCTAGTCTCCTACTCCTACTACATGGAAGGACCCCTAGTTGGACTAGGAAAGGGGGGAATCCTACTCCCGGTGGGAGTAGGACTCCTCCTTAGTGCGCCTCCTCCTAGGCCGGCCACCCCCTCCCTTGCTCCTTTATATACGGGGGCAGGGGGCACCCCATAGACACACAAGTTGATCTACGGATCGTTCCTTAGCCGTGTGCGGTGCCCCCTTCCACCATATTCCACCTCGGTCATATCATCCATGACTTAAGCTGAAAACCTGTAGCCCGTGCATAGAACATCAAGATCGTCCTGCCCGTCGTCTTGTGGAACTCTCCCTCGACACTTCGGCTGGATCGGAGTTGAGGGGCGTCATCGAGCTGAGCGTGTGCTGAACTCGGAGGCCCGTGCGTTCGGTGCTTGGATCGGTCGGATCATGAAGGCGTCGACTACATCAACAGCGTTGTGCTACGCTTCCGCTTTCGGTCTACGAGGGTACGTAGACAACACTCTCCCCTCTTGTTGCTATATCATCACCATGATCTTGCGTGTGCGTAGGAAAATTTTGAAATTACTACGTTCCCCAACATATAGTGATGTTCATTACAAGAGGGCCGGAGATACCTCCCCGACAATCGGAGTGACAAAACCTAATCTCAGAAATCGCCAACCCAACATGTACCTTTGGAGACACCTATAGTACTCCTTTATAATCACCCGATTCGTTGTGACATATGGTAGCACCCAAAGTGTTCCTCCGATGGCAGGGGTTGCATAATCTCATAGTTACGAGGAACATGTATAAGTCATGAAGAAAGCAATAGCAATATACTAAACTATCAAGTGCTAGGCTAGCACGGAATGGGTCAAGTCAATCACATCATTCTCCTAATGATGTGATCCCGTTAATCAAATGACAACTCTTTTGTCCATGATTAGGAAACATAACCATCTTTGATAAGCAGGCTAGTCAAGTAGAGGCATACTAGTGACACTATGTTTGTCTATGTATTCACACATGTATTATGTTTTCGGTTAAAATTCTAGCATGAATAATAAACATTTATCATGATATAAAAGAAATAAATAATCTTTATTATTGCCTCTAGAGCATATTTACTTCACCGCCCCCACTTCCTTCCTCCTCGATTCGGCGTCTGCGCTCCATTGGGCATCGAGTATAACTTCGGTGGTGGTGACAACAAAACAAAACAAGGTCGATGACCCGATTTCTTGCATAGCGAGAATGAATGAAACAAGATTACAATTGAGGTTAAAGTGGGCATCACAGGTAATAGGGCGTGTGAAAGTATGGTCAGTGGTGGTATCCTCCACAGCACCTCGAGGTTGTCCTTGTTCCTGTGATTGCAGTCATCCACCTCTCCGATGTAGCATGGTCATTGCTTACGGATGGACACAGTCTCATCCTCGGTTCCTCAGTACAACCACATCGGGTGGCCTTGAAATGCTGAAAGGATTGGATCGCCGTCTAAGGAAGACCTCCAGGAAGGTCCATACCCGTCCTCTGTCCCGAGCAGTAGCTGGACTACGCTCCATCAACATTTTACTTGGGCTTTCTCTTTAGGAAGCACACCTTGAGGAGAAAGAGGGCTTGTTCACTTTCGGTCCATGGAAAAGCGGAGGAGACTAGTCGAGCTGCCCGGCGTCGACTCGTCTTCTTGATAGAACAAGTCATTTGCCATCCTCGTGGAATTCGAGGAGGGTCATGGCGGAAAAGTACTCTTGCTCCTCATCTAAATCCAAGACCCCGCTGGCCCTGATAACCTTAGTCCTATTGAGGAGTCTGGACTAGGGGGTGTCGGACAGCCGGACTATCATTGTCCATGGACTCCAAGACTACGAAGATACAAGATTTAAGACTACGTCCCGTGTCCGGGATGGGACTTTCCTTGGCGTGGAAGGCAAGCTTGGCGTCTGGATATGTAGATCTCTACTACCATTGTAACCCGACTCTGTGTAACCTAGCCTCCTCACGGTGTCTATATAAATCGAGGGCTTTAGTCCGTAGACGACATACATTACAACAATCATACCATAGGCTAGCTTCTGGGGTTTAGCCTCCTTGATCTCGTGGTAGATCTACTCTTGTACTACCCATATCATCAATATTAATCAAGCGGGGCGTAGGGTTTTACCTCCATCGAGAGGGCGAACTGGGTAAAACATCGTGTCCCTCGTCTCCCTGTTACCATCCGCCTAGGCACCTGATTCGGGACCCCCTACCGAGATCCGCCGGTTTGACACCGACATTGGTGCTTTCATTGAGAGTTCCTCTGTGTCGTCACCGATAGAGCGGATGCCTCCACCCGTCTTCAAAGGCGGTGTTTTTATGCCGAAGGGCCTTGGCACGCCGGCCAAACTATCGGCTTGCTGGTTTCTTATGACCGCTGTCGACCGCCCGGCAAACAATGACTTCTCAAGTCGTCGGAAGCAATCTTAGCGTCAGCCCTAAAGGCTGCCGAACAGTTGGATCAATAGAGCTCTCGTGCATAGCAGCGAGCTCTTGGATCGCATCGCCGCCACAGGGGTCGCTACGGACTACAACAGATTGGGCTTAAAACCGATCTGAGAGAAATTAACTCTCCCGGGCCACCCTGCGTCGCGGTGGTAGAGAACAATCACGGCAACTCTTTGCTGTATTGAAAACTATTCATGTCAGTTCCCGAACCCTCCATGCGGATTCCCGGGAGGGGCGGACTTCGATCGAGCATTGAACTTAAAATCATGCATCGCTCGGACTCGGTTGGATTGTGTCCAGCAAACCAAGCTTCGAATTGAAGCGCCTCGGCCTTTGAGCTAAGATGGCGAGGGATCCGGATTTTAGTCTACCCACCGCCCGGACATGTCGATCTATCTCTATCCGGCAGAGCCCGCTGAAAGCGATTACATCACTCTTTGGGCGATTCCTCCACAGTTATGGGACAGGATAAAAGGACTGCCAAGAGGAAGCATAATCTCAATCTTACGCAATATTCGCCACGGACAAGGGAATACTAAATGCCATTGATAAATGCAGCGAATTCTGCGCTTCACCCGATCTGCGTCCATAATCTGAAATCTTGTGCCATGGAAGTTTCAGGAAAACCGAAAATCAATTTTGGGATAATCCGGCCCCAAAGCCGATCCACGACAAAAGAGGCGCCTTATACCGGGCCCCGGATGCAAAAGCGAAAAAACAAAAACCCAATAAAGGAAGCGGAACGTCCTCTACGGCCGGATGGCTCGATGGACCTGTAAGCTTCATAGTACCGCGAGGCCCGTCCCAACACATAGCCTTGAGCATGTTGGATATTATGGCGGGTGGCCAAAAAGTGGCGAGCTTCTAGCTCGGGAAACCACTCCAACAATACCGATGCGCACGGTATCAGCAGTCTCTTGAAGACCTTCGCATGAAACAATATCACGGCGAACAATCAGCGAACTTCCTTGAAGTCTACAAATAGCAACTGCAAATCCATGGAAGCGACCACGGCTATTACCATCAGCGCTTGACCGTGACGAGCCTAAATTCGAACAGCGAGGCGCCCGTGCCTGCTGGTACTTAGTCCCATAGTGGGCGGCTTTTGACGACAAAAGTCCTCATGGATGGCGGCGGACTAAACCTCATTTACAAAAAACTCTCGCGGCGGAAATCGATTGGAGCAGTATTAAAGCGGAAGCGGCACAACCTTTAGAGGAATAATGCCTATGGCCAGGAAGCGCGCTGCACGGAAAAATCACACTCGATGTGGTGTTGGCTCTCCGAACAATTACTGAGATCGAACAAGTCATGTTCCAAGTGGCCCGTTCATTGGCGGATATCCGCCATATTAGGGCGAAGGCATTCACAATTTTTCAGCGATTACCTCACTACGGGTACATGAAGCTCAAAATGCAGGCCCAGTGGAATAATCACTCTGGTTAGTGATCCGGACATAGCACTCATGGCGCGAAAACAAGACAGCCGCACTAGCCCTCGAGGCACTATCCAAAGCCTTAGCGGCGAAGAACTCACTGCGCTGCGCTCCACGGTGAACATGGATGATGTGATACTCGATAAAGATCCAAGTCCACCTCCTTCAAACCGGCGAGATGAAATAACAAAATTCGAGGTCCATCCAGCGGACCCAACAAAACCAGCCTCCATTGGGGCACAATTGAACCCAGTAGGCGCCGCCTTGCATGAATTCGCCGGGAAAATTGGTACATCTTCGCACGGCATCCTTCCGGATATGCAGGAATCCCATGCAGTTGGCGAGACACAGCCTAAACATCCTAAAAGATTTAAGCGGTCAAAGCAGGCTCTTGAAGATTTTCGAACCCAAAAGGCGGGCAATGGGAGAAGAGCTAGCCAAACTATTGGGCAGGATTCATCGGAGATATCAAACATCCGGATGGCTAGCAAATCTGGTAATGGTACCAAGAAGGACAAATCTGGCGCCTCTATGTCAATTTAAAGACCTCAATAAGGCTTGCCGAAGGATCCCTTCCCTCTCCCGCATCGACCAAATTATCGATGCTACCGCGAAACACGATTCATTGTGTTTTCCTCGGCGCATACTCGGCTACCATGAAATCAAGATGGCGAAGCAGACCAAGCCGCCCGGCATTCATCACCCTACGGACCATTACCTTCAACGATGCCCTTGGACTCAAAAAGCCGCGGCGCAACATATGGTAGCGCATAGTCCAAACATGCGGCTTCACTTAGATCGGCAAAGCGGTCGAGGCATCGTGAGCGGCGTGAGTCGTCAAAACAAAACTCGTCGAAACTCTAGTAGGCGATTTGACTCACATTCGACAACCTCGGAGCATATGACATCAAAGCTGAATCCGAAAAAATGCGTTTTTGGTGTACCAGGTAGGAAAATTGCTGGGCTTCATTGTGTCCGATAGAGGAATCGAAGCAAACCGGCTAAAATCCGAGCTCTGTCACAATTGGATATTCAAAAGACCTCAAACAAATACAAAAATTAACGGGATGCGTGGCAGCTCTAAGCGCTTTATCTCCGGTCTAGGAGAAAAGCGTCGCCCTTTATCGCCTCCTCGGTAGCCACGAACACCAGTGGGCGGATGCTGCCTTCTAAGGACTTCGAAGAAATAAAAGGCCATATTGGCAACCAATCCGGTCTGGCGCGCCAATCTTAGTGAACCAATGTTGTTATACATCGGCAACACATCAAGTTATAGCCTTGGTACTAAATCGTCGTCGAGCGAGAGGCGAAGAGCATAAATCCCTCTTCAAAAACGATTGTATTATGTATCCCTTTATATTAACCCCCTACCAAATCCGTTACCCACACTATCGAGAAGATAGCATATGCGGTGTTCATGGCGTCCGGAAACTCGGCACTACTTTCAAGAGTGTTGGATAACGGTGGCCTCTGATGTACCACTCAATGACATTATAAATAACATGGCCTTAGCAGGCAGGATTGCAAAATGGGCCATTGAGCTCTTACCATTCACTATAACACAAACCTCGTGAGCTATAAAGTCACAAGTTTTGGCTCACTTCGTCGTGGAATGGACGAAGCGAACTCCCTAAAAGTCTGGCGCATACTCAAGCTGGACTATAATTTGCGGCTCCAAAATGTTGGCGGGAGGAAGCTGGCGTCGTATTGACGTCCCCAACCCGAATCTGAGTCCGATGCGTACTTCAAATAATGTACGGACTCCAACAATGCAGCGAATCTGAGGCCCTGGTACATGGTCTCCGGATGGCGATCTCCATGGGCATTCAGCGCCTAGAGGTGCGGGGATTCAAACCTTGCAATATCCCAATTAAGCGAGAGACTTTGGCGCCAAGATCCGAAAATGGCAGCATATCCATAGCAGCTGTCCTAAAATGTCAGCTCGGTTTGAAGGACTTGAATTCCATCACATAGCAGAGATAATAACCAAGCGGCAGCGTGCTACTGCGCGCCGGTGCGAAAGCGTGATCTGTCCTCAAATATCTTCACAGGCGGCTCTTCAAGCCATCCGTCTTGTGGGAAGAAGGAGGCGGTGGTGACAAACCGGAAAAACCGCGCCAATGGCGGTGATTCGGCGGATGACATAACACCTTGCCCACGTCATAATGGCGATGTAATGCGCGTGTGGGCAGAACCTTTCTAGCCTACCTACTTAGGTAGGAACTTCTCGAAGACCAAGCGGCGCCCGCTTGCATAGTCCGTGATCGAAAGCCTACAAGGTCCATGAGGAGAACTTCATAAGAAAAGTACTGGCGGAGTCGCCCCAGGTGGATCTCCGAAGAGGAAGGCGAAACCTCTGGCTGAAATTCATGCGGGACTAAGCGGACACCGCGCAACAGCCGGGCCCTTGTAGGAAAGGCATTCCGTCACGGGATTTTGTTGGCCGGCGGCCCGGGCGGGGCAGGCGAGGACTTAGTCCAGCGATCGCCTTGGTTGTCGACTCTTTGCTAATCGAGCCATATACCACCCACGCCCTCAAAACCATACCCATTACCTAGCCGTTCGCGGTCTGGGGGCTTGACATGGTTGGACCCCTTAAAGGGAACCCACAAGCAAAAGGTACCTATTGGTCATGGTGGATAAATTCACCAAATGGATAGAGGCCAAACCGGTCAAAGCGAGGAGTCGAACCACGTGATAGACTTTATATCGGGGTAGTACACGTTCTGAGTCCCCACAGCATCATCACCGACAGGCCACGAACTTCACGGCCCGATGAGGTTAAGTCATGAATGCAAAAATATGGGCATCAAGCTCGACTACGCAGATTTATCACCCTCAAACCAGCGGTCAAGTGGAGCGAAAATGGTCTAATAATGGCGGCATTAAGCCAGACTAGTGAGGTCACTTACTAAATCCGACACACAATGGGTGAGGAGCTCGACTCCGTACTCTGGGGAGCTGCGGACAACGCCTAACAGTACTACGGATTCACACCATTTTTATGGTATCGGCGCGAGGAGTCTTGCCTGTGACATTATTCATGACTCACCTCGAGTGCGCATGTATGAGGAAAGAGGCCGAGCTTGATCGGCGGGACAACTGGACACATTGGAGGAATAACATGGCGTCGCGAAGGCTCGTTCCGCATTTATCGCAGCAGGCGAAGATATCAAAAGCGATGCGGGCCAAGACTTATAACGTTGGTGAACTAGTTCTCGCTGCGGACAAGAAAAGGACAAGCTCACGCCCAAATGGGAGGCCCTTCATTGTCGATCAAGTCGACCCGGTAGAACATACCATCTGAAATCGTCGGATAACCGACTCGGGCGAACCCATGGAATGCAGCCCGCCTCCGAAGCGATTCTATGCCTAGCGCCGGACTAAGAGTTCGTCCCTTCCCAGTCAAACTTTTACTTAACTGTCTTTTGTTTCTCTTTTTATGCCTTTTTATTTAAAAGCCCTTACGGGCCTATTTTTGCATTTTTGCATCGCATGATGTGCCATCCGCACTCACTATTCACAGGGGCTTCTTTTACGAAGCTCAATTACAGGTTTCATACCCAGCACATGTGTCAAGCTTCCACATGTACCTTTTACTGCCATTATATGCATTGATATGACTTAAGTTTTGGCCAAAAGCTGGATTGCACGGCTCTGTGCTTACCCTCGTTCCCGATTGTTCGGCTAGGAGGTAAAGGAGCACCTCTGCGATTATTCTGCTTGGTCGGCGGATGTGTACCTCGGTGGGTGAAGCAGCTAAGCGTTCTTAAGGGAATATTAGATCGGTGATTTAAAGATGACTTTTACCTATTTATCTATCTGCCCTAGATGTTTTACTGCTTTCTTTGCAGTCGGGACATGCACTTTAGGGCATGCCTCGAGAAAAAGGAACCATAGCGGAACTATTCTCCTGGAAGATGTTTCTTACTAACCATGTAATATAACATAACTAGTTGGGCACTTATGCGATAAAGCACTAATGACCCTATGCAGGTCTCCATGCATACCATGGTTGTTTCTTAACCAAAAAGGTATTCGGACACACTCCGGACTCTAGGGTCCGAGTTGAAGCGAAAAGGTCGGCAAAGACAAGCGATCTACAATCCGGCTAGAAGGCATTTCACATGTCACTTCAAAGGAAAACATACCTTTGTCAAATTTATTGATTGTATTCCTCCTCAATCAAAATCTAACGGTGTCTAACTTACGGTCCCGTTAGGAAAATTTAGCAACCAACTCTACTTGGATATACTAAACTCACGAGGATCTCCTTCGCCAGACCCCACAGGTCAACCGGCCATATGGTTGGGATCCGCCTTCTTATACAGCGTCTTCACCATGGCCCAAGCCTCTCGGGCACCTTGGCTGGCAAGCGAAATCTTCCACAAGCAGAAGCGCTGCCGCCTCTGCAGCTTCTCCATAAGCTCCCGAGGAGCCTCGGGTAGGGTGAGGCTGGCCATAAGCACTGAATGACTCCGCTCATTGCTGCCGAACCCGTTCGGCGATTGCGACCTTCGGGAAGTTGATCACCCGTTGATCGGAGCATCTCCTCCAGCGAGGGGACACAAAGCATACCTACAAGACATACTATGTCAATTTGCTTCTAACCGAACTCTTCTTTTCATAGGAGTTCGCTCAAGCACTACTATAAATGCCACGCAGCGAAGCACTGATTCTCCCTTAACGGGCGGACAGCTCGGCTCGGCGCCTTCGGCTCCTCTCCGAGCTTGGCGTTGGCATCTGGAGAGCTTGTTCCTTTCTTGCTGCACCTATTCGGCACACTCTCACGGCCCGGTGGCGCAGCGATGCTTACTGTCGGATCTTGTCGGCGGCACCTTTCAATGTCATTATTAGACTTGCGGCTTACGCGCCAGGCGCTTATATTTATTAATAACAATGTGTTACCGGAGGGGGTCTGCGTCTCCTCCTGCGGCGACAAGTGCAGCCTCAAGTTGGGCCTTGCAATCTTGCAGCTCGAGACAGGCTGGGCATTCTTCTCGGTAAGAGCTGCGTTTTCAAATGATCCTTAAATCAGTTAACATAACTACTTTAAGTCTCGGGAGCTCTTGGTATATACAACCATTAAAATTCCCTTACCCAGTATGTCTTTCATCTTTGCTCAAGTAGCTCTGGTAAAACCATCTTGGCGGCGCGGAGATCGCGTCCCTGCGTTAAAGGCATCCAATGCCTCGGGGAAGCACGCTTCTTGAAATACTGTCGTGGCGCCTATGGTTCATAAGCGCTCTCCACCTCGAACATTCGTGGCGGACGGTCTGCGGTGTCCTCCGTTGGAGAAGGACCCGGCCCCGTGTCTTGCTTACCTCCCCCTCGGTTGGTGGCTGGAGCTGGCGGTGTAAGTTGGATCAGCAACCTGCGCCCTTGATCCGGGCCTTTTTCTCCTACAAAGATCATGAGCACTCAGGCGTTTCCTAGGAGCGTTGCTCACGAAAATTCAAATCTGAGCTATACCTTTGCTGGCGGACGTTTCCGCCCATGTGCGTGCTCCTTTTCGCTTCTCTGGTCGGACTGGCCTCTGTTGGTCGACCGCGCTTGAGCTCGGCTTCCATTGTGGGCGCTTCCTGCAAAATACCATCGTTCGCGAAGGTTAGAAATGGGCGGGGAAGAGATAATGGTGTCCGGACTTGATTGCGGTCACCTAAGGGTAGGAAATGTCGCGTAATGGCGACCAAAGCATTGTCTATCTGAGCTGGTGAAACACCCGTCGATCAGCTCCACCTCGATGTCAAGGTCCTCTTGGAGGCGGATCGAGGATCTTCTGGATCCTCGGGTTGCGGAGCAGGACTCACCATGTCCTCCACAGTCCGGCGTAGATCTGCATAGCGACATAATGTAAGAAGCTTAAACTTGAAAGCATGGGTTGAGCCCTTAAAGGTGTTCACTTACCCATCCTCTAGGGTTGATCATGGAAAACCCATTCAAAGGGTTCGTTCGAAGGAAGTCCTCCTTCTCCCCCTTATGCAGAGTGGGCGGGATCTCCACGGATCCTCGGTCGAATCCGGCCTGCGGCCATGACCCGTGGCATCGTCTTCCCGTTGAAATCCCATGGGGTGGCCTACGTATTGCAATGGCTATACCCCCGCTTGATGCATGTCGCCATGACTCGATCATGGTCAAGCGAATGGGCCATTAATCTTATTAGGCCCATCAAGTAATGGGCGCTCTTGTCTTCCTCAATCAGGGCTCGTGGGCGCCCGGTGGCGCTTCTTCAAAGGAGCAGCACTAAACTCCGGAGCCCGATCCGGACTGAGGTCCGGCTTGAAGCGTCTCCCTATAAAACCACTCTGAGGGCGATCTTGGATGCCTTCTTGGGAGTACGGATGGGTATCCGGTCGGCGATCGCCATATTTGGCGCCGCCCACTTGATATATGGACCCCTCGTGAGAAGCGAGTGCGAGGCAAAACAACCTCTTCCACAATGCAAAATAGGGCTCAATGCCGGGAATAGCTCACAAAGAGCCATGTAGCCCGCTGATATGCACGCCTGGGTGGCGTGAGGTGGTGGAGCTGAGTCAAGTAGAACTCCGAGGGCCAGCGGAGAGCGGATGTATTGGGAATCAGGGTCCCCTTACGGATAGGGGCGAAGCATACTCGCTCCCCCTTATTGGGGCTTGGGGGCAGCCTCCGCTTGCCTCCCACCTTGATAAGTAACCAGTCGGCCGGACTGGGACCATGAAGGGAGGAGAAATCCCCCGTTTGGAGCTTCACTAGCTAGCTCATTATGCAAAACAGGCACCTCCTCCAATTCCCCGTGGTGGGCTGGGGGCCGAGAAGAAGAGCAGCGTCGGCGGTCCATGATGGAATGGATTTTTAGGTCAAAGCGCGCCGATGAAGTATTAGCGGGAGGAAGGCGGTGTGGTTTGGATCTGGATTCTTGCCTCTTTGTAGGCGGACGACTTCGCACAACTAGGGGTGAAACATAAAAGACACCTGACGGCTTCGCATTCATCGGACAGCGTGGAAGAGCCATTATTTGGCGTGAAGCGAACCACGATATTCAAGATGAAGCGGACAACTTGACCGGCGGATACATCAAATTTGAAGGAGAACCCGCCTTACAGCGCCGAAGACTATCGCCTTGTGGCTGGACTTATCGTCATTGAAGCCTGGTTAAAGAGACTCTTGAGGAGTCTGGACTAGGGGTGTCGGACGAAGACGGACTATCATCGTCCCCGGACTCCAAGACTACGAAGATACAAGATTGAAGACTCCGTCCGTGTCGGATGGGACTTTCCTTGGCGTGGAAGGCAAGCTTGGCGTCTGGATATGTAGATCTCCTACCATTGTAACCCGACTACTGTGTAACCCTAGCCTCCTCCGGTGTCTATATAAACGGCGGAGGGCTTTAGTCAAGTGAAGACTGACATACATACAACAATCATACCATAGGCTAGCTTCTGGGGTTTAGCC